>PVHP010006179.1:17019-61715 GCA_004024765.1 Zapus hudsonius
AGAATGCTTTGAGTTCCAGGCCAACTACACTTGCCCCAAAGGAGAAAGTATTTTGGAACTCGATGCTCCTCCTCCCCAAATATTTTACAAAGAATCTGGAGAACGTCACCATTTTAGAAAGCATACAAGGAAATATGTGCTCAATTTCCTTTACTGGATAAGTTAATAAATATTAAATACCTGATTGCAGATGTCAAAGTGGTATGCAGCATCCTTCCAGTGACACCTTGATCTCTTAGGTCTATAGAAACTCCCAAAACAACAGCAACTTGTTAAATTTTACATTCACTCCAAAATATGCTTTCTCAAGAAATTGGTTTATCATTGTTTCTAGGACTTTTCACCATAATTCCATAAGATATGGAGTGCAATCAGCAAGTAATCTTGTTACTGTCAAGTAGCAGATATTAAAAAAAAAAACATACATATAAAATTTTTGACATTACTAACAAAAGGGAAACAGGCATGGCCGAGTTTACTTTGTGAAGGAAGTAAAGGAGGGATGGTGGGGGAATGGAAGATAGAAGGTGTTACACCCAGCCCTGAAATAAAGATTCAAGAATTCATTTACTTGGAAAGCAAGTAGTACATAAAAAGGTCATTTAAGATATGGCCCACCCTCATAAGCAGAATTATCATTAATAGCTAGTCATCTCCCTAAAACAACTATGTAATGAAGTGAAAGATTACTTTTTAAAGCTTCTACTAATTACTTTTGTCATTGCTCTGACTAAATATCTGACAGAGAGCAACTTAACAGAGGAAGAATTTATTTTGGCTGATAGTTCAAGGACTGTCACACAACCCATCATGGTAGGAAAGGCTTGGTGGCTGCAGTGAGATGCTGGTCGTTCTGTGTGTGCAGAGAGTAAAGTAAGTGGGGCAGGGCTAATGAAATCTCCAGACTCACTTCCAGTGACTCACCTGCTGCAACTAGACCCCACCTGAAGGTTTACCCCATCTAGGGCAAGTATTCAAACACATAAACCTATAGAGGGCATTTCACATTCTAACCACAAGACAGAATAAATTCCCTCAAGAGAATGAGCACATGGCTCAGGTCTTGGTCCTACATTTGTGAAGGCCTGGGCCTATAGCCAAGCTCTCTAGCCAGTCACGGAGAATGCAAAGCCTATCAGTCACAACTCACTGGTTGACCCTAACTATGTGCACAGCATTCATTGCCAGCCTTTATGAATGAAGAAGCAAGGATCACCCCATAGTTGAGAAAATACTGAAACGCTACAGAAACAAACATGCATGAAAATAAAAATTTAGCTTGGGAATGAGGAATAATTCAAGGAACAGCAAAAAAAAAAAACTGAAAGCAAACAAAACAAATAATATACCTTTCTGTATAATTCAAATAAGAGCACAGTACTGCAATGAAAGAACAGTACATAGGTAATGGATAAAAATGATCCCATAAAGCAAAGTTACCCACACTTCTAACAGACGGTGAGCAAGAAAGGATCATGTCCATGTCTGCCCAGCACAGCCTGAGCATGTATAGTGATGAAGAATAGATATCAATGAATTAAACAACACAGAAACCACAGACAAAAGTCAATGGAGCTAAAAGCTGATTCTTTGGGAGCATCAAGAGAACTGATTGATCTCCAGGGGGACACTAAGAGAAACTGCCAATTTCCAGTACCAGGATTAGAGTGTGGGTATGGCACTTAATCACTGTTTTACTAATAACTTTGGACAAAATTAATTGGGGGGATCTTGTGGGTTTGAACTATAATTCATTTTCATTTTATGATTACTAATACATTTGAATATCTTTTTTCTATTTCATGACAAATGTAATTTCCTGTGTATGAATCAATCACCTTTTAAAATCTGAACTTATACTGATTGGATGGTGCTGTAGTCAATCTTCTCATTGCTATGACAAAGAACCCAATTAAAGGCAGATGATGGGAGGAATGGGTTATTTTGGCTTATGGACTCCAGGAGAAGCTCCATGATGGCAGGGGAATTGATGGCATGAGCAGAGGGTGGACATCACCTCCGCTACAGGACTGCAAACAGCGGCAGGAAGATGTGCCAAACACTGACAAGGGGAAGCTGGTTGAAACCCCCATAAGCCTGCCCCCAAAAACATACCTCCAACAAGGTTCCAGTTCTAAAACTGCCATTACCTGGGGATCAAGCATTCAGAACACATTAAGTTTACAGGGGACTCCTGAATCAAACCACTAAAGATGGTAAAGAGCCCACACTGTATGTCCAGATTGCTTGAGTTTTTACTGGTTTTACTACTAACATTGGAAAAATTACTTAAACTCTCTGTGGCTAATTTTTACTTAAAAGATGATTCAAATCAGAATTAATTGAGCTAACATACAAAGCACTTACAACAGTGATCAGTGTGAAATGTGAGATGCTGACAGGTCTGTTATCATTACCATACCAATGTCATCATTTTTAGCCCATTACTGCTCTTCCAACACCTAACACCACTGTTGTCAGTAGCATGGAATCACAGGAATTTTGATCTCCAAAGGTCAATTTTATAGATTTGCATAAGGATTAAATTCTAGATTCGGGAACCATACTTCCTGTATTTGAATTTACTTCACTATTAATGACATACAAACGTGAACTAAATGTTCAATCTCATTTTGGCTTAGTCTTCATCTGCAAAAACAGGCATGATAACCAGATATTTTTCTAGTCAAAAATAGTTCCAATTTTTAAATTATGTATTGTGGCTTTAATTATGCCCTCAAAAGCCTATATGGAGGTCTAAGTCCTGGCACCTGTGAATGCAGTCTTATTTGGAAATATGATCTTCCCAGATGTGATATAATTAAAATACAACAAAAATTAAGTTACATTCAATTAGAGTTGAGCCCTAATGCACAGTAATTGGTGATCTAATTAAAAGGAGTCCAAGGAGATAAAGACACAAACACACAAGGAGGACATCAAGTGATGACAGAAGCAGAGAGTGACACATGTACAAAGGGAAGAATGGCAGGGGTCACCAGCAGCATGAGAATCTAACACCAAAGGAGGAATGGCTCTGCCAGGCACCTAGAGAAGATGGCTCTGCAAACAAGGGGAATTCTGACTTCTGACATTTAGAAGTGTGCAAACAAATTTCTGCTATGTCTTGAGATATGTCTCCTTCAACCCTAAATCCTTATCTGTTTAGATCTCTGTCCTAAATATTGTAGCTAAAGTCTTCATTTCACTAATATTCTAACAAATGACATGCTTAAAGTGAGTTCCCTTATGTACAGAAGAATCGTAGCCAATCATTCTTTCATAATGTTTTTCATAGATTCTATTCAAAGCAGAAATTAATTACTGCAGTTTTTGTCTTACATGTTCTCTACCTTATCTATGATACCCTGCAGGGACCCAGGGAGATAAGAACTACTGCAGGATTGAGTAGACATCGGAAAGATGTACTGATTGATGGTTTAGATACTGATACATTAACACCTATTTGATTTATATTTAAGAAAATATTAAGAAAATCTGTCACTGAACATAGAGACTGTAAAAAGGAGTGGAAAGAAGGTAGAATGGGAAGGTGGGAGAACTCATACAGTAAACTAAACTAATAATGAATTGACACCATAAAACCCTTGCTTTTACACAGTAAGCTCCTGAGGAAGCTGAGGGCACCACCTGGTACTAAGGACCATCAACAGAATGGGAGGAAGCATAACTTCAAGAATAATTGATCAGGCCTAAATGTCCCTGTCCCAGTTATAGGTTCCTTCCCACACTGAGCTGTTGATCACAGAGATCCACGAGGTCCCCAAAACGTGACAGACTTCTGTCAACGCTCTTGAATACCTGCCCCAGGCCTAAGGTATGATTCTATTGCTGAAGAAATCACACAATGTCATCAAAAAACACCAAGAGATCCTGTTAGATCCAGAATGGTAACCAGCTCTCAGATAGTAGCATGTATAGCACTGGAAGGTGTTGCATGAGGTGTTGCATGAGGGGAAATTGTTCAAGGATATTTTGAGAAAGCAGAGACCACTAATATACAATATAGACAGTTGTCACAAGAATGCTGAACACACGGCTATGTGGAAGAGACCAGCAAGTCAAGAAATGTTCATCTGTGCATTAGTGGCACTAAACCGAGGAGGGTAATCAATGGCTTACTGATTGGCAAAGAGATCCTCTTAGTGACAAGAAACCCTTAACTGGAACTGGGATCCATGGCAAAATCCTATGGGGACAAAGAACTCGGGCTCCTAGCAGAAATTCCCACTACCAGAGAGCTATAGAGAGGCTATACCCATTAAGAGCTAGCCAAAATAGCAATGTTGATTCAGTTAACCTATATTGATCTCACTCTCTGATGAAAATTCTGTTTGTATTTTTCAGAAGGCCTTGAGAGAGCCGAGGACAACTCAATTCTACTAACAAGACATTGGATAATGGCTGACATCCTGGTAGGAAACAAACCACACCTAGCCTTTCACACAGGACCCAAATGAAAGCGAGGAGACAAACAGAAGACCAATCACCACAGCAAGTCTGATAACCCATGAAAGGTCAATGGAGACAGACACCAACTATACCCAACACAACCCAAGGCAAAGACCCAGAGATACTGAAGATCTCAACAATAAAGCAGACCTAAAACTCACCCACCATGACTCAGGGAACTAAGCAGAAGAGGAGGCAGAAAGAATGTAAGAGCCATGGTGGGGGAGAACATCCAGAGTCATTGCCCCTCTCAGCAGCAATACACAAAAGGAGAAGAAAAAAAAAAGAAAGAAAAACTGTCTCCCTCTGGTGCAGTTCATAACCCTCTAACCTATGGACAGATCCAGTATGTGCACCAAGGAAGCACCTCAGTGTGTACGGGACAGAGAGGAGGGAAACGGGGGCACATTCACAAGATTTGATCATACAATGTATATACTTATTCATAATAATGATATAAAAATTCAAAACATGGTAGTTTACTCAACATCAGTGGCAGAAGGTAATGATTTTTTAATGACTAGAATGCTATTATATTAGCACATGGGTTAATGGTATATTACCAAACGAAACACTATAGAAAGGCAACATATATATATATATATATTGTAGCCTTTAGGTCTCTGAAACTGTGCTTAGTTGCTCAATTGCTTTACTATGAGTCGTCATTTTTCAATCTTATTAAATTTTATTTCTACTCTTACTTGTTCTTTCCAATTTTTTAATCAATCATATAGAGACAAATACATTGAGTATTTTTCGGTCTTTATCTTGCTTACTATCAAAGATCATCTGTTCTCCTTAAAGGTCCATAACATGGATTTCTGTGACAGCATATTTTTCTGCCTTTCTTCTACCTTTCTGTCTGCTTCTTCAATAGAGAATCAGACAAATGCCAAAATTATTTTATTCCAACTCATAGTTTCTGCCCGTATTCCCAACCTAAACCCTTTAAAGTTTATCACAGGCTACTTCTTAATGCGAATACTCCCACAACTTCAAGCCTAGATTACTCATATTCCATTATTTAAGCAGAGTATGATTCTCTCCTCCCTCTATGGAGTACACTGAGGATTTTGTCTGTATGTGAAATTTTCAATGGTTTGATAGTGAGAAAAACTCCAGTTTTTCCCCTGTAAAACATTAGTAAACATACTTTTAAATATATTTGTCTTTGACTCTAAATATTCCATCACACTACTTCTGGTTATTTTCTGCAAGTTAGCCCTTACCATTTCAGAATGAATATTATTCTTTTAAATTTAATTTTATAATACTTACATCTTCTAAAATTTGTTTATTTATTTGAGAGAAAGAAAAAGAGGATGAGAACACCAGGGCTTCTTGCTGATACAAATAAACTCCAGAAGCATTCACTCCTTTGTGCATCTGGCTTGATGCAGGTATTGGGGAATCAAATGAGGGCTGACAGACTTTGGAAGAAATCACCTTGAATAACTGAGCAATCTTCCCAGCCCCTACTTGTAGACTTATAAAGACTACTATATCCAATATTTTTAAAAGCATGAAAATATATATTTATTTCTAATAATATAGACAATCTTACCTATTTGATCTACCATGCATTCTAATTTTTTAAATCTATCCTCCTTGGGTGATTCAAAATTATATTTTTCTGTTATGTTGTATCTATCTCATCTCTCAGCAAAATGTTATAAGATTAACCACAAAACAATTTTTTAGGCATTCCATAAATCAGGTCACCAGGAGGCAAAGTGTGGAGGTCAGTGGATAATGAGATTGAACTTGAGGTAATGTCACAGGAGCTTAGTTTGGAAAGAACCAGTACTGTTTAATTTAGCACCCACACAAAGCTGGAAATGACTGCTATTCTGACAAGTACATACAGTTTTCCTGCAACAAGTACTAACCTTATTTTTTCACTATTTGCTATATACATACATACGTACATGCATGCATGCATGCATAGATACATACATGTGAGTAAAAGAAACTTGATACATGTTATGACAGCATAAATGATAGCTATGTTCTATCCTTCATGCATTACATTTTAGGGAAGCAATGAAAGGTCCCATTATCTGTAGGAACTGTATCTTGAGTGTTTACATTTAGATAGATGTACTCACGCTCACTTTCCCATTGCGATTGTCTTCTTCTCTAATGGCCAGAGCCTTCAGAAAATCGTCCTGCAGTTCTTTACCAGCACTTGTCAGTGCCCTGGAAAAGAAAACTTTCTGTTTTAATATCTCAGATAACAAGTGTGTTTTAAACGCTCTGTGGCTAATAGTCATGTTTCTTTATTACAAGTGACAAATTACTTATGACATGGAAAGCATATCTTTATGATCTACTAGATTTTTCCAATTTAACCTCTGTCAGTTATGGCACTTAATTTCTGTAATACAGTTACAGGAATTTTATTTCCAAATATTTAATTGTAACCAATTCTATATATAATATAAATATCTATGTCAATACTCAAGCTTTACAAAATTAATCTCGTTTAAATGCTCATTTATTCTCTTCCTGGCACCATGAAAAGTTAACATGTTCATCCTCTTCACTTTCCACAAAGATTTAAAATTGTCTACTTTACATGTAATTTATTCATTTAAACCAATAAAGTCAGTAGAATCGGGCATTAATTTTTGCCCTGTGTGTAGAGATAAAGTAAAAAAAAAAAAAAAAGAAAGAAAAATAGGATGAGATATCCTTGTTAGATAAAAGAATCCAAAAGAAGTGCTGAAAAGATGTTCACTGATTAAAGATCCTTGCTTGCAAAGCCTTCAAGCCAAGGTTCAAGTCTTAAGTACCCACATAAAGCTAGAAGCACAAGGTGACACATGTTTCTAGAGTTTGCAACAGTAAGAGGCCCTGGAGCACCCATTCTCTCCACCACCCCCCTCTCTTGTGTGTTTGTGACAAGTAAATAAATATATTTTTAAGAAAGAATTCACAATGATTGACTGCTTCTCTGATAACTCACAACCTCTAACCCTTTGGTGAATACCAATAACCCCACGGAGGAGAGCCCTACGTTGAATGGGGCAGAAAGGAAGGGAATGGGACCAACACATAATACAACATACAACAGAATATCTAACTAAAAAAAATAATGAATAATCCAAGAGAGAATTAACTTTCTCTGGAAATAAATTATAAAGGAAATTTATAAGAACGATACTTGAAGGAACATTGAGCCACATAGTGAACAATGAGGTGAAGAATGAGATAAAGAATAATCCTGTTGCCGGCGTGGTGGCTCATGCCTTTAATCCCAGCACTCAGGAGGCAGAGTTAGGAGAATCACTGTGAGTTTGAGGCCAGCCTGAGACTCCAGTGAATTCCAGGTCAGCCTGAGCTAGAGTGAGACCCTACCTCGAAAAACTGAAAAAACAAAAACAAAAAACAAAACAAAAAGAATAATCCTGTCTTCAGATGATAATATCCTATATATCGGGCAGTCATGTTTATTAAGTGTGCATCTTGTACTAGAAGCTGTATCAGGGCATAATGGTCACTAAGTCATAGTTACTGTTCTCAAGTTGCCTGCGGTCTCGCAGAGGTAAGCAGATCTGTAAACACAATGGCAGACTACACGATAAATATCAAGAGAGGTAAGTACAGAGTATCAGAAGAGTTCATGAGAAAATATGCTACCTATACAAGGAAAAGTCACTTACATTTTAAGCAATTATTCTTGAAATGAATGTTAGAAGATAAGAAGGTATTAGTCATTTGGGGTGGGAAAGGGGAGAAAGGTATTGATAATTGCAAAGAAATAAAAGAGCATAGGTTTATGGTTTTGGGGAAACTTTAAGTAACATCAAAGTAGTTAAAATAAATGCAGAAACTGAGGGGAAAAACACATAATGTCTATAAAAGCTAACACTTTTGTAGATTTACTTTTGTAGATATCTAGATAGGCCATACAAGTAGAAGGAAAACCTGACTTTAAACCCTGGCAATCTGCTCCTAGAACTCACTGTATTCAGTAGGCAGTAATGTATGAAGGCAGGCCTGTCTGCTTTATAAGGAGCCTGGACCTTTTCAGGTAAAAAGTGGTGAACCACACCATTTTACTTAAGGATTAAGACAGTAAAAGCTGTGTTTTAGAAAGAAAATTCAACAGCTTTCGAAAATAAAATAGAATTGAAGCATCCTGGAGGTATTAATGAGGGAGTTGTTTCAAAGCTTTGGAAGAAAATGAGAAAGATTTGATTTCAAGCAGTGTGTTGTACTGGGGAGATGGCTCAGAGGTCATACTTGTTGTGTAAGCAAGAGAACCTTAGTTCCATCCCCAGCACCCATACAAAAAGTGAGCATGTACCCTCAAGGCTCCTCATGTCAACGAAGAGACATCTGCTCAACCATGTTTATAGCTGCACAATTCACAATAGCTAAGAATTGGAATCAACCCAAAAGTTCATCACTGAATGAATGGATATTAAGTTTGTGGTACATATACACAGTGGAATTCTACTTAGCAATAAGGAAAAATGACATACTAAAATTTGCCGGAAAGTGGATGGACTTGGAACAGATCACACTGAGTGAACTCACACAAGAACAATGAGTCAAACATTGCACATTCTCCCTCATCTGCAGTTCCTAATCAAGTTAAACTTGAATAGTAAGCAATCCTGACATGCAAATCCTGAGACTGATGACTGGGAAGGAAGGGATTGGGGGCAGGGAATGGAGGATTCAAGGACAGAGGTGGGGAAGATATATATAAAACTAAATCCATAATGAATCCATATCATAGAAACTTTACTTTTAGGCAGTAGGCCCTAGAGGAAGATAGGGGCATCATCTCGTAAGAAGGGTCCTAAAGTGGGTGGGATGAAGCCTAACCCTAATACAAGTGGCTCTGGCCAATAAACACCCTGTTCTAGAAATTGGTTACTTCCCACACTGAGCTGTTGATTGAAGAGACCTATATGGTTCCTAAAACAATGCAGACTTAATATCAAAGCTCTTGATTACCCAACCCAGGCAAAAGATAAGATCCTATTGCTAAAGATCCCACAGGCTGCCATTACACAACACAGAGAGACCCCTGCTGGATCCAGGAAGGAAGCCCAGTCCCCAGATGGTTAGCCTGTATAATGCTGGAAGGCACTAAGTGACCTGCCAGGGAAATTGGCCAATGATATTCAATATTTGGAGAAAGCAGAGGACACTGCTATAAAATACCTACTGATGGTTTGAGACTACAGAAGATACTGCTACATGGCAGAGACCAGCAAGGCAAGAAGTACTCATCTGTGCAATATTGGCATTTAACCTAGGCAGGTAACCAATGGTTTCTCTGATTTCCTCAATGGCAAGGCAAGGAACCCCTAGCTGGAACTGGGATCCAAGGCAAATTCCTATGAAGACCAAGAACCTGGACTCCAAGGGAAAGCCCCCTCTAACCATGGGGCCTACAGAGAAAATACAACCATTAAACTCTCACCAAATTAACAGTATTTGTCCTATTTAACCTATATGATCTCATTTTTCATTGGAGATTCTGCTTTTCAGAAGGCAGCAAGAACCATGGACAACCCAATTCCACTAAGACCTGAGATGGTGGCTGACACCCAGTCAGGAGATGAGCCTCCCCTAACTCATCATCTAGGGCCCCGGTGAAATCATAGAGGAAATGGTGAGATGAGCAAGAGAGCTGCTTCCATAGCAAGTCAGACAACCTATGCAAGGATAACGGAGACAGACACTTAGGATACTCAAAACAGTCCAAAGCAGAAATCCAGAGAGCTTCACAGTAAAGCAGACTTTGAACTCACCCACCATTGCTCAGAGAATTTGAGGGAAGAGGGGGAAGAAGTATTGTAAGAGATATGGTGTGGGGAATATTCATAGTCATTGCCCCCCTTAAAATAAAAAGCTGGCTACTACTAACACAGTTCATAGCCCTCCATCCCATGGAGTCTTCCAGCAATCCCACCAAGGAGGACCCTTAGTGGATGGGGGGCAGGGAGGAGGGAAAAGGGAGTACCAACACCAGAGTTGTTCAAACAGAATTTCTACTCATTATAAAAAGTTGGTATGCCTGTAACTCCAGCACTAAGGAAGGTGGAGACAAGAGGCTCACTGAGGCTCATCAGCAAGAACACTAATGATTCGATGAAAGAACCTGTCTAGAGGAAATAAGGCAGAAGAGCAAATGTGCACATGGGGCACTAGTATCTGCACACAAATATGTACACAACACACACACAGGCACATACTCTAAACACACACAAAAACTCTAAACATGCAAACACCAAAATAATAAATAAATGGCTAAATAAATAAATAAATAATAGTAAAGTGGTAAGGATAGGCAGGAAAGGATGGATGTAGGAATGCTTAAGTGGTAAGAAGAACCAGTTGTTTGCTTTCGAGAAGACTAAATGAGAGATTTAGAACAGGTTTCATTAAGTCATCTAGCATCATCCTTTAAATAGTTTTGTCTCTTATCTGCTTTTGCTTTTCTAGCTTTTAAGTTCCTGGGAATAGTCCCAAGAACAACTTAAACAGGTAAATATGTATGAAAAATAACCACTAACTAGGAAGAATGAAGAGAATCAGATATGTGAGGAGCTTTCCAATCCATTGTTCTGTCCCATTTCCTATACACTATTCAAATACTTTAAAATATTTTATCACTTACTTGTAAAACATTTATTGCTTGCCTGCTGCTAACAGGATAAGTTTCTTGTTACTTGGTCAGTTTCCACCTACTTTCTTGCTTTGGGTATTGTGATGGTTTGATTCAGGTGTCTCTCGAAAACTTATGTGGTCCCTAGCTGATGGCAATTTTGGAACTGGAACCTTGTTTGAAGTGTGTCATTGGGGGCAGGCTGATGGGGTTATAGCCAGCTTCCCTTTGCCAGTGTTTGGCACACTTTTCTGCTGTTATTGTCCAACTAATGTTATCCAGGAGGTGATGTCCAGCCTCTGCTCATGCTATCATTTTTTCCTGCCCATCATAGAATTTCTCCTAAATCCTTTCCTCCACAAGCTGCTTTTGCTTTGGTTCTTTCTGCCAGGAATGAGAAAGCTAACTGGAACAGGTATATTTAAAAACTACAGAGTGTTTGTGGTGGTCTGTGAAGTTTCAAAAGAGAATTTGCTTTACTGAGCATTAGCCAGGACTAGTTAGGTTATACTGCAGAAACAAATGGCCCAAATGCCATTTTCTACAATTATAATAAATCATTTCTGATTTATTGTAATTGTAGCAATTACATGGCTTATTCAGCTTTGGTTTTGAATCTATGATAATCATGTTCTTCTAATAAGTTTCCTTTTTTATTAGCTCATTAGTCTGTCCCTATTGTTTATAACCAAAAATAACAATGATAAAATGCCCATCCAGTTCAGATATTTCATACTGATATCCTAGCTTGCTTGACTAATTTACATTCCCACCAGCAGTGTTACAGGATCTCTCAGCATCCCATTTATTTTCTCTCATTTGTAGATCCTAGATTTCAGAGAGAGAGAGAGAGAGAGAGAGAGAGAGAGAGAGAGAGAGAGAGAGAGACTGACCAGAAAAGAGGGAAAGGAAGGGAAAACAAGAGAGGGTTCAAATGCTAATTGTATTTAAAGTATTCAATCTACTTAAAAGAAATTATCTTCATAAAATGTACCACTATGAACAATGAATATGTCTCAACACAAATTACATTAAAAAAAAAGAAAGGTCCTCCCAACAAAATTTTCCAGATTTCCACATTTCCATGTGGTAAGCCTACTCCTTATTCTTACAACCTCCTCAACATATCTTGTTTAATTATAAATCTTTACAAGCTTACAGATAAGCTAAAATTTAATTTAATCACTTTCGTCGGCCTGGCCCACAATACAAAAGGTAATCATTACCAATTTGTATGCATTCTTCAAGGTTGTTTTCTATAGGATATCATATATATATATATATATATGCAGGTATATAGCCTATATATTTGCACTTGTGAAATACATATGCAAAATGTCATAGATTGAGTCACTCATTTTATTATATATTTTGAAAAGTACTTTTTAGTTGCTATTCTTATGTTCCTAGGAATTGATATTTATGAAATTGCAAAGAATGTCAAAAATTATTCCCATGTGTATAATGTAGTATAATGTGTATAAAGTATAACGTAGGCTATCAGTCTTTTATTTCTTGCTCATCTCCAAACTAGTTTAATGTATGACATTTTTCTGACCCTGGGTTTCATAGGAGACTAACTAATCATTAAAACCCCAACTGCTGTAAAACTTGTGATTTGAAGTGATCATACAGTATTAGCAACAACAAAAATATCATTGATATAAAATTTTAGAAGTATGACTATTGTGCAAATATGCATATATAAAATCATATATAAGTTCACAGTGTTCCTTTACTCTTATTCAAATGTCATACTCACAGGTATTTATTATTTCCTATAAACTATAAGGAAAATTGAATTAATATAAATATAAATATAAATATAAAGAGGGACGATAAGGGCCCATGGTTACAGTTATTTACAGCAGAAAAGAAAATGTGGGATAATCATTATTATCTCTTGCCACAGCTAAGAACCAGAAACTGCTTAGCGAGAAAAAAAAAAAAACTGAAACTTAAGAGTGTGTGGTAAGGAATTCTTAAAATTTTAAGATGCATGACTCTTATTTAGCTAGATTTAACAGTCAGTGACCCGAGAAACTTTACTTAAATAAATATTACAAAATGAGTTACTTCCTCAAGAAGTGAGTTAGATCTGTTACAAAATCTCAGGACTCTGAGTCTTATGAAGGCAGTTACTCCATCTTTCTTGTTTACACTCTGCTACACGTACAAAACAGAGTAAAAGTTATATGGATGAGTTAATTTTTAACAGCTGTGTTTAATTATTAGCTGAAGCCTTTTATATAATCCAAGGTGAATGACTATGATCACATTTTTAATCAGCAGTCAAACTACTGGTTCTGCAATTTGAGTGCACCTTTTATGGGTCATACCCCACATAGTCACATTATTAGGTGAACACTTGAAGAGAAAGAATAAATACCAAAAGAAAAGAAAAGTTGGAAAACAAAGCAGAAAGTTATTTTCAAGAGTTATTTGCTCAAGAATTCACTTAAAGATAAATGGCTTCAGTGAACATTTGTAACAATAATCATCTTAAGATTGTAAATTTATACTTATGAGTATTTTAATAAAAAAGGTGGAATTAGTCATTAAAATGTATTATATACACAATTTCTGATCCCCATAAAATCAAATCTGGTATTAAATTGGTTTAAATTGAAATACTTTTTAGCAGTTTGGTGGTATGTTTATCCAATTCTATATTCTAGGCATTTCACAAACACTTTCAGTTGTCCGATATTTTAGTTTAGCTCTTTAATAGTAAAAAACTATGTACCTAGTTGTCCATACCAAAGTCTAACACAGAATATATTTATTTTTACTTTAGAGATGAAATTAGAGTCAATGAGGTTAAATAACTTAATAATAATCCGCTGTCATTCATCTTTCAACCTACATTGCATTGATTCTAAGTTATTTTTTACTACGGTAAAGTCTTGAGAATATTATCAAATTGTTACTTAATAAAAATAATGAGAATTCAATGAGAAGAAGCTGGAATTATCAGGTGTGTTTGGGGGAAAGAGAATGAGGCATACAACTTTATTCTTGAGACTACACAGAAACTTTCCCAGCCACAATCATACTTTCAGTCTCCACTAGGGTTCTCATCACTCTTTCAGAGGTCTTTATGATCTTTTTAAGCCAATGAACTCCAACACAGCCTATATTTCATATTTCTAACTTGTAGCACTTGTTTAAATATGTCATTCAACCTCTCTGAGTTTTAGTTTCTTAAACTGTCTCCTAACTATTTGCCCAGCTTACACTCCCACTTCCGGAGCATAAAAGTTCATTTTTCATATCAACATGTTGTATTTTAAATTTTTTAAGATTAAGCAACTGTGTTTACTTACAGTGCTCGAATTTGTTATTCCAGGATTATAACTCTATGATGTTTTGCCATCTGAATTTCCTCTGATGCAAAATGTCCATTCTAGTTTTATCCACCTTATGTTGAGTTTTATATCTTAATAATTTGCAGGTGTTCCTCATATATTCTGTATGTTAGCCATCTGTTTATAGTTTATATCCCAAAAAAATATTTCCCTTTATGGAAACTGTATTCCTGCTCTCTTATTAGACCACTTTTCCCCTCTGTGTGATGGTGTGTGTGTGTTTTGTGTATGATATGTGTGTATATGCATACATATATATGTATATATATGTATATATATATGTATGAGCGCACATATGTGTGTAAGTGCATGTGGAAGACAAAGGTTGACACCGAGTGTCTTCCAGTATCATTCTTCACCTTATTTTTTTTTTGAGACAGGATCTCACTAAACCCAGAGCAATTCAACTAGACAAGCTGGCCAGCAAGTTCCAGGGATTCCTTGTCTTTGCCTCCACAGGGCTGGGATTACAGAAGCATGTCACCAAGGCTGGCATGTGCTTTACCAACTGAGCGACCTATCCAGGTCCCTGCTTGATCAAATGTACAGTAAAGCTACTGACACCTCTGAGATACTTCAACTTCCAGAAACACACAAGAGAGCAAGAAAGATGAGAAGTGCTAATATGTACACTGGACAGCTGGTTCTTGTCATTTTTCATGTCAAGCAAAACCCAATTGGGAGCCCTAAGTCCAGGGCATCATAAATCAGGCAAACTTGGATGACAACTTTGCTTTCCTATAAGGGGTCAAAATGGGCTGGTTTCTGTGTAAGAAACTATCACTGAACATTACTTCCACTTTCTTTTTCTTTTTTGTACACTTGGCATGTTTTCCCTTGCTAATTCTTAAACATGAAAAATTAAAATGTTCCCAAAACTTGAAGGAGAAAATGTTGCTTGAAAGGGAAAAACAAAATTCTTTGTGCATGTATCTGATTTTACTCTGAAAGTACATTCAAGCATACCTTTAATTTTCTTCTGTTCATCTTTTATCCTGATTTTGAATGTGCTTGCTGACCCTCATGTCTTCAAACAATGAAAGCATAAAATCAAGACAAATAACTTGGTGTGCCTGCCTCCAAACTACATGTGGAAACCCATCACTCACTGATCAGACATAGCACCTTGAGCAGGTCACTCATTAGAAAAGTGAACATTTTGAGACTCGACACCTTGTGTGATGTCTTGTCTCTGTGTGTGCTTCTCTAGTACCTGAATGTGCCTATACAAGTAGGTGGAGAAAGTGCCAGCATAAGAATTTGATCCTGATGCTGGTTCAAGATGGCCGACTAGCAAACACCCTCGGGAAACAAGGGTCAGGGTTTTCAGCAGGGTTCCAGGTCGTGGATGTCAGCTCCAGACACATTCCCAGGACCCTCATGACTGGAAGACACCAATGAGGACCAGCCCTCGCAGGAGGCAGTGAGTCATCCGGAGCCGCTAGCCCCAGCAACGGAGCAGCCTCAGCCGGCCTGCTGCCTGCGGCTTTCCAGAGGCCTCTGCCGGGTCCCCTTGGTTTATTCCCCTTCCCTCCCACCCCCTGCACCTTCCATTTTTCTCTTCCCTCCCTAGCCCTTGGGGGTTTCTCCTTTTCAACATTTCATTCTTTCTTTCTTTCTTTCTTTTCTTTTTATTTATTTATTTTTGTTAATCCCACCATCCACAGGGTAAATCCTCCAAAGCCCCACCCCCCCTCCTTGTTGGTCTGCCCTGCCTCCACTGTGCCCTGCCCCACCCCCTTGCTGGTTTATTTACTTTTAACTTTTTTTTTCCTTTTTTTTTCTTTCCTTTTTCTTCTCCTACCCACCCACAGGGGCTTATTATAATCTGCAACCCCTCACCCCGGCCTCCGCGTAAATGCCGTGGATCTGTCCTGCCCACTGCCAAGCCCCACCCCATGGCTGGTTTATAGCCTTTTAACTTTTCTTTGTTGTTGTGGTTGTAGTTGTTGGGTTTTTTTCTTTCTTTTTCTTTCATTTTTTTCCCTCCTGCCCAATGGGGAATCTGCTCAGCAGCCCCTCCCCTAGCCACCCCGCCCCCTGCCCCCACTCACATACTTTTTAATTCTTTTTTTTCTTTTCTATCTCTTTATCTTTTTTCCTATTCTTTCTAACCCTGCGACTTCCTTGAGCCCTGACCCCCATGATTTCCCCGCCTGTCTACCCTTGCAGCTCCCCCAATCCCAACCCTCACGATATCCTTGCCCTCTGATTCTGCATAATCCCCCAAGCACTGGTCGCTGAGGAATCCTCAAACTCATGTTTCTCCAGTTCTCCCATGTGCCGCCAGCTCCTGTGGTTCTACCACAACCTGGTTCCCGCGGTTTCAAAGAGTTGGTTCTTTGAAAAAGTCAACAAGATTGACAAACCCCTGGCCAATTTAGTCAAACAAAAAACAGAGAAGACCCAAATTAACAAAATGACAAGGGTGAGATCACAACAGATCCTGAAGAGATTGGAAGTATCATCAGGTCATATTTCCAAAACCTCAACTCCACAAAATTAGAGAACCTGGAAGAAATGGATAAATTCCTGGATACCTACCATCTACCACAGCTAAGTCCAGAGCAGATAAAGATCCTAAACAACCTGATAACTATCACAGAGTTGAATCTGTAATCAAGAACCTCCCCAAACAGAAAAGCCCAGGTCCAGATGTTTTCTCAGCTGAATTCTACCAAACTTTCATCGTAAAACTGAAACCCTTCTTTTTGAAGCTAGTCAGGGGCATAGAAAAAGAGGATAGGCTCCCAAACTCCTTTTATGAAGCTACCATCGCCCTAATTCCCAAACCAGGCAAGGATGTAACAAGAAAAGAAAACTACAGACCAATATCCCTGATGAACTTGGATGTAAAAATCCTAAACAAAGTCCTAGCAGACTGAATACAAACCCACATCAAGACTATAATTCACCCTGACCAAGTCGACTTCATCCCAGAGATTTAGGGATGGCTCAACATATGCAAATCGATAAATATAATTCACCACATTAACAAACTCAACTGCAAAAACCACATGGTCATCTCAATTGGTGCTGAGAAGGCTTTTGACAAAATTCAACACCACTTCATGTTCAAAACCCTGGAAAGAATAGTCATAGATGGACTATAACTCAACATGATAAAGTCAATATACAGATTTCCTAAAGCACAAACCATCCACAATGGGGAACGACTCAAGGAGTTCCTGCTTAACTCAGGAATAAGACAGGGATGTCCACTCTCACCTCTGCTATTTAACATAGTGCTTTAAGTTCTAGTCCAAGCAATAAGACAGGCGAACAGCATAAAAGAGATACAAATCAGACAGAAAGAAGTCAAACTATCCCTCTTTGCAGATGACATGATCATATATATATATAGGGTTAGGGTTAGGGTTAGGGTTAGGGTTAGGGTTAGGGTTAATGATATATATATATATATATATATCAGATCCAAAGAACCATATTTGTAATCTCCTGAAGGTGATCAATGCCTTCAGCAGAATGGCAGGATACAAAATTAATACACATAAATCAGTAGCCTTTCTGTATACAGAAGACAAACATTCAGAAAGAGACATCAGAGAAACTGTCCCATTCTCTAGACCCTCAAATAAAATCAGATACCTGGGAATATCACTAACCAAGGTAGTGAAAGACTTATATAAGGAAAATATTGAAACACTCAAGAAGGAAATAGAGGAGGATGTGAAGAGATGGAAAGACATTCCATGTTCATGGATAGGGAGAATCAATATAGTAAAAATGTCAATCCTGCCAAAAGCAATCTACAGATTCAACGCAATGTCAATAAAAATCCCAACCTCCTTCTTCACAGACATTGAAAAAATAATCTCAAAATTTATTGGGAAGGGTAAGAGACCTTGAATAGCTAAAACTATTCTGAGTAAAAAAAATTACGCAGGATGTATCACCATATCTGACTTTAAAACATACTACAAAGCCATAGTAACTAAAACAGCATGGTATTGGCAGAAAAACAGTCTGACCAGTGGAATAGACTCGAAGACCCAGGCTTTAATGCAAGTAACTTCAGCTTCTTAGTCTTCAACAAGGGTGCCAACAATGTATGCTGGGCCAAAGATAGCATCTTCAACAAATAGTGCTGGACAAATTGGATAAACACATGTAAAAAAATGAAAATAGACTCACTCCTTTCACCATTCACAAAGATCAACTCCAAATGGATCAGAGACCTCAATATTAACCATACAACCCTAAACATCCTGGAAGAAAAAGTAGGAGGAACCCTACATGAGATAGGAGTAGGGAACAACTTCCTGAACAAATCTCCAGTAGCCCAGGAAGTACAACAGTCACTTAACCAATGGGACCTGATCAGGCTCAAAAGCTTCTGTACAGATAAAAACACCGTTCTCAGAGTCAATAGACCCCCTTCAAACTGGGAGATGATTTTCATGAGCTACAACTCAGACAGAGGCCTAATTTCCAGAACCTACAGAGAACTCAAAAATATTAATAACAAAATCCCAACTGCCCCCTCACAAAATGGGGCACTGATCTCAACAGACAATTCACAGAGCGAGTTGTGGCCCATCTAACCCTACCAACTGACTGTAGGCCGATAGCTGAGATTCTCGCAAGAGGTGAGCCACCACAGTCATACCGTGGAGGATCCATATGGAGCCCTACAGAGAATGAGGGGATGAAAAAAGGACTCACAGCCACAGCCATTCAATCAACACAGGATAAGCCAGGGTGACAGAAACCAACAATTTTCGACACAAAGACCCCTAAGCTCACAACAGTAAAGCAGCCTTAATACCCACCACGACTCAAGGAACTGAGCGGAAGAGGGGCGGAAAGATTGTGAGAGCAGTGGTGAGAGAGACTATCCAGAGGCATGGCACTCCTCAGTAACAACACACTTAGGTCAGGAGAACCCAGCTGAATACTAAGCTATCCATGGTCCCCTGCCACAAGGACTGATACAGATGGCCCATGGAGGAAGATATCCAGCTGATTGGAGATGGGGAGGGGGGGCATTGGGGAATTGGGGATATCAATTCATTGTAAAAAATAATCAATCAATAAATAAAAAATAAAATAAAATAAATTTTTTTAAGAAGTAAAAAAAAAAAAAAAAGAATTTGATCCAGTGGAATTCTAGGAGACCAATTCCTCATCAGGAAGTAGTCATTGTGGGGGTGCATTACTGCATTTTTTAACAAACACACAAGGTAGTCAGAGCGGTAATGTATCAGAAAGTGAGTACATGGATGGAAAAAGGAAGTGTATAAAAGAAGGATTTCAATGTGGGACAATGGCAGGGGAAAATTACTTGAGGAACACTATCTCCTTGCTGCTTGGTACCCTTTGTGTTTGTATTTGTGTTACCTCTTTAATAAAAATTGTATCTGGACCATTGGGAAGGGTAAGGGATAATAAGGAAGGGTAATACAGGGTGAATATGATCAGCTACATTATGTACATGTACATGTATAAAAATGTTATCACAATGTATGCCAGTAAAATAGAAAAATATTTAAATAGAAATAAACAAATTAATATTGTGTATTGTGATGTAAATCTGATGCCAGGTAGGAGAGAAAAGATGGAGTAACATCAAAAGAGAAGAACCAGGCATGGAGTCCCATACCTGTAATCCCAGAATCTTCATGTCTGAGGCAGAAGCAATGGGAATTTGAGGCCATCTTGGATTATATAGTGAAACACTTCCTCAACAAAACATGAGAGAGACAGAGAGATAGAGAGAGATAAACAGATGGACGCATCCTAGAATGCCATGAATTCTTCAGCTGAAGACAGATGATAAAAAGTTGTGGCTTCCAGAAATAGTACAAAATATCTCCACCATACTCAGTGCTCCAGAGAAAGCAATCCATAGAAGATGTGCCTCATTCATAATTTGATAGGACCCCAAGACAAGTATATTTCCTATATTAGATAACCATAGTCCACTTTCATAATATAAAAAATCTTCTAGTTTTCAAAATCAACATAATACCTAAAATTTATCAGTAATATAATCTCAAAATAAAACTGCCAAAATTTTAGGCAAGAATATGCTTACTGAAAACAGTTTAAGAATTTTTAAAGTTTTTTTTTTTCCCTTAGAGCACAGTGAACTATGTATCTATTGTCAAGTGTTGTTTTTCTTTTCTTTTCTTTTTTTTAGACTTTTCAGTTTTAAAAGGTCCTTTATTTAGTAGCTATTGTGTAAGTCAGTTTTTCATGACTGGCACAAAATACCTTACATAATCAGCAAAAAGGAAAAAGGGTCTATTTTGACTTAATGGTTTTTGAGAATTCATTTCCTAGATGGTTGGTTCCATTGATTTTGGTCTGCGTCAACATGAATGCGAGTACATGGTGGAGAAGTCTAGATTCCCCCCAGGGTGTCCAGGAGCCAACAAGAAAGAAGAAAGCTGCCAGAGTTCCTATACTCACTTCAAAGGCATATGCAATAGCCTCCTTCTTTCCTGCTAGGATCTTCCACCTAAAGGTCCCCCACCTCCAGTGGTGCCAGAGGCTGAGGGTCAAGTTTTCAACATGTAAGGATCTAGCAGACAATTGACACTCAATGATAGTAGGTGTATTTACAAGTAAGTTCATTTGTGTATTTCAAAGTTTAAGATATTTTAAATTTTGTTTTGTAATTATATAAAGTATTTATTGAATTTTATTTTATTTTTTATTTTAATTTTTATTTATAATTGTAATGTTAAACTTTAGCTTATTACATTTAAACAATACAAAATTTAGGATGAAAGAAATGTTAAAATGTTATGACATCCAGTTTAAAATATCTTTATTATGAATAAGTTATTAAGAATATTGTATGAGCAAATCTTGTGAATGTGTCCCTGTTTCCCTCCTTTCTGTCCCCTACCCACTGGGGTACTTCCTCAATGTGCATACTGGATCTGTCCATAGGTTAGGGGGTTATGAACTGTACCAGAAGTAGCCAGTTTTTCATTATTTTTTTTCCTTCCCCCTTGTGTATTGTTGCCAAGGGGGGCAATGTCTCTGGATATTTAACACCATGGCTCTTACATTCTTTCTGCCCCCTCTTCCACTCAGTTCCCTGAGTCATAAGTGGGTGAGTTTTCAGTCTGCTTTGTTGTTGAGATTTTAGGTATCTCTGGATCTTTGCCCTGGGTTGTGTTGGGTGTTGTTGGGCAAATTAACAATTGAGAGAAGATTTCAAGTTTAATATTATATTTTAGCTCTTAAGTGTTTCTGAAAAGCCCATGTAAAAAAGGCTCAATCACCAGCTTGTGACACCATTAAGAAGTGGAAAAACCTTTTTATGAAATGGGGCCAAGTGGAAAGGAATTTAGTTATTGGTGGCATGACCTTAATATGAATACTGCAGGTCAGGTTTCTTCATCTCCATCTTTGCTTCCTAGCCACTATGAAGTGAGCAGCTTTGCCCCGGCCCCCACAAGCTCCCCACCATGATGCTCTCCCCCTCCCCACACAGCAAATAACCACGTACCGAATCCTCTAAAAAGAACCCCCCCTAAAAAGAACCTTTTATCAGTTGAAATTATATCAGGTATTTTATTATAGTGACAGAAACCTGGCGAACACTATCTGGCATGTCCTATAACTCACTATAAGCTATTCTATTCATGCTTTTTTATAATACAAAATCATTTGTTTTTACAAAGGATTAGTATTACATTGCTTTAAAAATGACATTTTACTCCTTCTTCAGTTACACAGCACTCAGTTATAGGACTATACCATCATTCAACCACTTAGCCATTGGTGGTTGTTTGGGTTGTTTCTAGTTCTTTGCTCTGACCAGTGCTGACTTACTATGTAGCCTCGGGATTATGATCATGCCTTTCCTCTTCACATCCTTGCATCTGATCATGGTAAATAAAAGAATATGAAAGAAAAAATGGCCATGCTCTCTTTCAGCTCACACGTGTAACAACTATCCTGAGACCCATGCTTTGAAAAGCACAAGCCATGTGAAAAGGCCCTGAGGAATGAGTAGCCACTTGAAGAAGGAGACAGGAAAACCACTGCGAAAGAGCAGTGAGTCACCAAACACATGAGTCAAGAAGCCACCCAGGAAGTGGACCTCTAGCTCCATGGCCTCACAGGGCACCAGCTAAGGAGACTTTTCTCAAAGACCTTCTTAATTCTTGCTCCTGAGCAAATTGAAATATGAATTTAAAGCTAAGGTCTATATTGCAAAGATATGGAATACATTTGCATTTGTATGTAACACAATTTCTTTTCTGTGGAAAAGGTACAAACATATTATTCTTGATGGATGATATAAATAAGTGATCTTCACATCTCATGAATTATTTTAAAATTTTTCAATTTACTTTCCATGCATTCATAAATGTGCCTATCATTCACAACTAGCTATTCTTTCATATATACCTTTTGTATGATTATAGAGTATGGTAGTATACTCTTGTTGAAAATATATTTAAATCTCTAAAATATAAGCTTTCATATTACAAGATATTTATGCCTTTCCATAATCTTTACATCTCTTCTACAGTTTCTATTGTAATACTCTGATACTTAGGAGAAACATTAGAAGAGTTTAAAGTCCAGATAATAAAATAAACTCCACACTTCTAATAAAGAACATTATGGCCCATGCTATTCCAGTGCAGAAGTTCACCTGTCTGGCTCAAGGTTACTGGGACAATTACATTCTTCCTATAAAAACATTCAGCAGGTCAGAAAAGGAGAAAGTGTATTTGTGTTTCATTTCCATTTGAGGCATGTTACTTCATTAAAATCAAGGTCCATTTACATCTTATCAACTATACTACAATCATGTTAATTTGCACCATCCTTGTGACTTAGAATAGTGATTATTCAATACTGTATTAATGTTCAGGACAGCATTTATTTGTTATGTTGTCCCAATAATGAAAACATGCTAGATTCTAGTCTTTGGCTATTTGTGTCTAAATACTTCCTTAAAAGGTACAGGATGTTTTTATCATAAGTAATTTAATTTATGTTGCTATAAAACACATAAGCTTTCAGCATTAGTTATGTGAAGAAATCTTAGCATTATTTCAATATTGGAGGCATTACACATGTAAAAAAAATAAAATTCTAAGAAAAAATGTTACTTTTCATGGTATCATGATATCATTATACTTGGTATTATTTGTGATAAAGTTAATTAATGTTTGGACTTAGAATATACGTGAATTAGGAATCACAATATAGATGTCAGTATAATAACTATATTTTCCTTACATATATATTTCCGTATTTTATTCCTCAATTAATGAACATTGTGGCCTGGTATGGTGGTGCATGCCTTTAATCCAAGCCCTTGGGAGGCAGATATAGGAGGGTTGCTGTGAGTTCAAGGCAAGTCTGGGACTACAGAGTGATTTCCAGGTAAACCTGGACTAAAGTGAGACCCTACCTCGAAAAAAGACAGGCAACAAAGGACATTGTGAAAGGCATTATCCTTTATAAGAAATAATTGTTTCAGGAAGTCATTTTTTAAAAACTTGGACTATTATTCATTTTAACATTGTTGTCATACTGTGAGCTAAAAAATCTACTATAAAAATTTGATTGCAATTTACAAAATCTAATGTACAGGAAATGCCTTGGTAAGAACTGTATATTGTAATGTTTAGTAAAATGAACAAGTAATTGTAAAAACTTTACTTAGTATATGACATAGAAACAACACAGTAAATGACTTAAAGAAATACTGTTGCTCATATACTTCAGCTGAACAGTGTCCTTGGCTATCAGGGTTTTAGCTTGCGCTGACAGTCCACACCTGACCAAATATTGCCATGAATGTATCAAACACTGAACGGAGCTACCCATGCACTTAGCCAGTATTAGCAATATACCTTTTAAAGTTCCTTTATCAGCTTTCTGTAAGTCTGTAAAACCCAGCATTTCTAGAAACAGAAAACTGATGTCGCTGAGGGTCTTTCCTTGAGTGTTTATAGCAGAATTCATGTGAAATGAGCAGGCAATTTTGTCCTTTATGTTTCATATTTAAAAGCTTGTACGCATACCTGTGTGCTCATTTACATCTTTAAAAACTTAGAAAATATTGTTATATACTTCATGCCTTCAAGAAATCATATGGAAAATTAGGGAAAATGTGAATATTAAGTTCAAGGAGGGAGATGAGAAAAGGGGGCAGTATCAAATTTGAACATCATTTTAAAAATGACTAATAACAGTCAATAAAAGAAACCATTTTAAACCACTTAAACCAAGAGATATTGCCTAACTAATCATCTAAAGGATTTGACATTCAAATTTGAATATTGTCTTAAAAGATATGATTTGCTCCTATCAAGTGAGCCAGACTTATGCAGAGAAAGATATACTAAATACAGGAAAGGGGAATTAAAGTGTTAAATACAGTGAAAGTATATAAGTGATGCAATCAATGTACCAAGAGAACCTTGACCATGTCAGTCAACAAATACTAACATTGACTGAATGTCTACTAGATATAAAAATAGTGTCATGTCTTGTTGACAAATTTATGTGTAATACAAGCTAAGTACAGATGAGAACTCAGTAAGTTATTATCTAATTGATCAATAAACTCTATACTGATAGGTAAATTAGAACCAGCTTGTGTCAAACTAAGTACCACCAATATTTTTATGTATGTTATATGTAGTTATAATTATATTTTATGGATAGTTTCATCATAATATCATGTGAAACTAATAAGTTGTTTAGTGATCTTGAAATATTTAACAATGGTGAATAGGAAAAATATGGCCAAAAGCAATTTTTTAAAATATTTTATTTATTAATTTTCAAGCAGAGAAATACAAAGAGAGAGAGAGAGAGAGAGAGAGAGAGAGAGAGAGAGAGAGAGAGAGAGAGAGAGAGAGAGAGAGAGAGAGCGCACCAGGGCCACCACCTTGTGGGTCTGGCATATGTGGGTACTGGGGAATTGAACTAGGAGCCTTAGGTACTGGAGACAAGTACCTTAACCACTGAGGCATCTCTCCAGCCCCCAAAAGCAATTTTTGTAGAAAATGAATTTTCATTTCATTTTGGAAAAGGTAGATTATGAGCTTTATAAAAATAAGCCCTTCTCACTTGATATATTTATCAAAACTGTATTTTATATTTTTTTTCAAAATTCTTTCTCTTTTTAAGTCTCAGCACATGGAACTATGGCCTGAAAAAGATAATTCATTCACGTGCAGGTGCAGAATTTATCTGCTCCTTCAGCATGAAATCACCATAGTCAGTACAAATCTGAGAATAGAAGACCTTCATCAAGAACAAGATTCCATAGCATTCTTTCAGGAAATTCATAATCTCTCTCTCTCTCTCGCTCGCTCTCTTTCTCTGCTTTAATTTCACCTAAACTGTGTGTTTCCACAATGTGTTTACAGAATCCCTTTCGTAATTTCACAGACTATACATTAACACATGAAACAAGCTAATTCTAGAAGAAAGCTTTTGGAGACACCATCATGAATATAGCTAAAATGATGTAGCCTTCTCTTTGTCAAGCCTTGGGAAGTCTCTATATATCTGGAATCAATTCCATTTTATCTGCTTTACCAGTATCCTAAATCCAAACCACAAGTGTGATTTTTGCTATCACAGCAGCCTTTCAGCTGCTGTCTCCAATTCTATTTTCCAGGTAGATTCCTCAATGCAACCAGAGGTTACTAAAGTATGCCTGTGTATGTGTGAGCACATGTGTAAGCTGATCTGTGTATGTGGTGTGGTATTGCCTTGAATAAACCACTTTAAACATTTGTTTCCCACAGCATTTAAAATATAAAAATGACAAACTTTTCCTAAAAGACTGTTGACTATGTGTAATTCATGAACTATGTGATTTTTTCCATCATTGATCCCCTACAAACTGCTTCATTTGCCAACAATCTTATCTTGAAACCTTCCCCTTATTCTCATTTTTCCTTCTATCTCTCCTCCTATTCTTCCTCTCCCTCATCCTTCCTTCTCTCCTCTCCTCATTTCCCTAACTCCTGACGATCAGCAACTACTTCTTAAATTTTCTGTCTTCAGATGGCCCTCATTGGCCTCCATTCTAATTATGTCTAGTAGTAGTTTATGTTACTCAATTTCAGTAAAAGAGCTGAACAGCACAGCAGATGATTAAGTTTTATTGAGAAGGATCAGAATGGTAGCAGGAGAATGAGTTAAGGAAAGCATTAGAATCTTAGTTCACACCACCTCAACCTAGGGAGAGAGAAGAGAGGTGAGAGCCTCAGTAACCCTCACTGGAATGAAAGCAAAGCATGGCACGTGTGCAGAACCTGAGCTGCTGTACCTGACAGGTTCTATAACTAGGAATGCACATGGATAATTTTATAGTTTGTGTTCACGTTTTGTAGTAGGGTTTACTTACTTTACTCATGAATATGCCTCAGTCCTTGATTCCCTTGTTTCTCCTTGGCTATGACTCAGCAGTGGCCTAGTAACATGATAAGTAAATAGCTTGAAATTTCTACTACATTACAGAAAAGTTCCCATAGCTTCCAAGAGAGTCCTTTTATCTTCCTTTAGGCAATTATCTTTGTGTTGTATTATTGAATGTCTATTATCCAAGTGAAAACTATTGAGTGCAAAAATTTTATTTTGCTTTACTGCATACAAAATGACTCACAGAGTGATTCAGTAAGTGTTTGTAAAGTGATTAAATTTTCACATGAAGTATCTATTGTGTCAGTTTCTATAAGAAGTGAAGGTAGAAACGTAATATTGTAGGTTCTGCCCTTAAAGACTTGGGAAATATAAACTATAAACAGATCATTAAAAGAGGGATTAGTAAAACTATAGAAATGATGTATGATACTCTGTCCAAAATACTTTAAGGTTCTTTTAGTTAACATGTAATGCTAACTCATATACAACTTTAACTGAAGTAACCCATCTGTTTCTTTGAAGAAATGTTTAATCCTTACATTGGTCAGAATTACCAACCACAATGAAGCAACATGGAAACAAAAAGTTCAAATAAACTTAGCCATGTTTATATGATACATAAACAGAGAAATTATATTTCTATGATGCCAACAAAAGAAAATCTGCATGTACAGTAATTCTCACAACGATTTTACTGTCATATGAAATATTTATTGTCTATTAATATCTCTAAATCACATAGCATCATATTCCATCGTGTTTCTTGGAAAAGGCAAAATATACTACTAAGTGTCTTAGTGGCAGCAAATTCCTGTTTTGTAGCAAGGTTTTAATTTGACTATGACACAGAGATCAGAGCAAGAAGTGAGTCATCTGTTTTCTGAAATTTCTATGTGGTTAAACGCTTTGATAATTATCAAGAAAAAATATTCCCATCAAAGGAACACATGTCAGTTTTGCAAAAGTTTAAATGGTCTGGTAGATAGCTCCCTGCTCATCACTCCAAGCATTTATTATACACCACAAGAAAAAGTTCTTGATGCCATTTGTGGTGCGTGAAGATCTCTTCAGTATTTCTATATCTTAAAATACACACTGTTTGCTTCAAATCATGGAGATTTTACTCAATACTCATCCTTCTTACATGAATGAGAGGTTTCTAAGTGGCTCCTATAAAGAGGTATGCCAGATATTCTGATATTTGAAATGGTATCTTACTCTCTCTAAACACTAACTTTATTTGGGTTTCTAGCTACCATTACCTTCCATTGCTTTCTGTCACTGTTGGGGGGCTACTGAAAATACATTTTGTAATATAGTAGCTAATTATGGATCAAATCATGGTGATTCCATGGATAGGCATACTGAAGACCATTTAAGAATATTTTTAACTATTTGGAATTGAGTTCCCTTTTTATAATACTCAAGAAAGTTTCAAATTCTAAAATTTCACTTCATACCTTTATATATTCAGTTGCAAGCAAAAGACTCCAATCTGTATAGGCAATAGATATAAGTAAAATTCATGAAAACACCTTAAGGAGCTCCCAAAAATCCCAAGGTCAGAAAGCCAAATGTGGAAATTATAAACTTTGAAAAATGCTCAATTTTACTAAATTAATAGTTTGGGCAAAAATATTATTTCCTTTGCCAAGTGCCTTTGCAAAGACACTCCGCAGCTCTTATGGAGTCTATGGTTATACCAAGCAAAGTAAAACTAGATTGGAGAAGTGTTTTTGTGTTTTGTTTTATTTTTCTCTAAAAGCTTCAAGAATGAGGTGCTCTCTCTGCACTCTCTCCATCCTCGTCTTGGTTGCTCTACACACCTTGAATACCTCTAAGTCTACATACAGCAGTAGTTAATTAGAGTGGGGGGGGCATTCCTGGGGTTCAGGAAAGAGTCCCTGGGAGTCCTTGAATCCCAAACCCTGAGCCTGAGTTCTTGTCTGTATTTCACCAAAGAATTGGGCAAACCAGACTGAGAAGGATAATTATTAGATTTTACGTTTATTGAGGGAAGTATAAAACTATGGGAAGGAAAATGGACATACCCACGTGGTCTGAGAGCCCATGTGTGAAAGGGCCTGGAAGAAACATGGAAAGGGATTTAGAGAGGAAAGAGAAAAAAAATGTAGAGAGCTCTTGTATGTCAAGGGCAGAAGGGAGAAAGCCCATGTGGGAGGGGGGGGTTCTCTCCTGGCTGGGTTGAGTGAGACAAGAGACTTTCCAGAACCTAGAAGTTCAAGAAAGATTATCAAACAGCAAAGAGAGACCTGCCCACCTGGTGAGCAGCTTCTTATAACTTTACAGTTGTGAGCCTTATCTTCAAACTCAAGTGAGGCAGAATGAGGGCAGGTTGATTTTAGCTAAGGGCTGGCTCAAGAAGAGACCAGCTGTGAAGCCAAATTTTAGGAGCCAAGTTTAACCAACCACAATGCCAGGATGAGATTTAAATTCTAGGAAATAGGAACTCCCTTCAAGGTGGGGCTCAGGTTGTTTGTGGAAAAATAGATCTAGGGAACTCCTTTAGTCAAGAGATAAGGAGAGGAGAGATTCTTCTTTGATCTCTAATAAGTGGAAATTGCAAGGGAAGACTTAAGGACATTTCTGCTATGTACATTCAGGGCCCAGTCACCTTAAACTAAAAAACTAAGCTACCCCACCCCCTCTGTTGTAGACAGCTCATGCTGCTGGGATGAACCTCCAAACCAGACACAGTTTATGCAAGGAAGAAGGGATTTATTTAAAGCTTACAGATCCCCAGAGACAGAGAAAAACACAGCACTGACATCATTAATAGCAATCAAACTCAGGCAACGAAACCATAGGAACTCCAGGTAGCACTCAAGACTGCTTGCTCTCCCTGTATACCTTAGGCTGGAATTCCAGATCCACCCCCAGAAATACCTTAGGGCTGGACCCTAGGATCCACCCACAGTGGCACCTCCTCCTCCCAAGCAGCTGGAGAAAATCCTTTAATAAACTTTTGAATCTTGTAGGGGGACATCCATTCAAACTAGCACATTCTACCTCTGGCCCCCAATAGATTTATAACAATCTCACATTGGATATTGTGTTTAGTCTAAATTCAAAGGTCCCACAGTCTTTACCAATGTAAGATTACTCCAAAGTTCCAAGTCATATCTGAGATTATAAGACTGTCTCTTAACTGTGAGTCCTGTTAAATCAAAGCAAGTTATATACATTTAACATATAATGGCACAGAGTAAATATTTCCAACTGTTATAAGGCATAACAAGGAGAAACTGGACCAATGTAAACTCAACAACCATTTGACAAACATCAAACATTTGCAGTTAAAGTCTGATGTCATAACAAATGACTAATAGTCTATGTTTTGTTTTTTCAATTCTGCCCCTCCAGTTGGGCTGAGCAGCCAAGGAAAACTTCCATCCTGAGCCAACAGCACTCCATGGTAGACCTTGCACAGTCCTGGTATATGCAAAACACCTTCAGGTCTCCATGCAAACAACAGTCCATCCTCCAACGGCTTCACTGGCTTATCAGGGACTTTATGCCCTATTTGATGTACTGCATCTCAGCAGAAGCTCTTGGAACCACCTGTACTTTATGACCAAAACTAATACCAGGTTTGTAGGGCACAGCCTTGTTGTTAATTTAGGGACAAAATAAATTGAAGGCCAGGTTTCTTCCTTTCAGACATCTCCTTTCAAAAGAGTTTGCATTTTTACCACTCAGTCTTTCCTGAGTGGAATGCACTGGGGGTGGTATGATCTCAGACATCATTTGATTGTTTCAATGTAAAACACTTGGCCATCCTGAATCATAGAAATTCCTGTTTAACAATAGCATCTTTATCAACCAGTCTCAGTGCCAGTAAATTTTAAACTTGTTTTGAGTTGTACCGACTTTAAATCATAAAATTCTCAGTTCCATATCACTAGACAAGCACATCACTCTATTACTTAAATTCAACCTTGATCAAACTCTCTGAGCATGGACAGCAAAACACATTCCAGTAAAAATTCCGAGAAACTTCTCTGACGACTCTCCTTTCCCTTAGAAAGTTCAAAAACGAAGACTGCAAATATAGTTCTCTTTGTACTTAGCATTTTTCAAACTCTCACCAGAGTAGTCCGTAAAACTTGGATTACCACTCTGGAAATTGTCTTCAGTTGCAAGTGTTGGAAAAATTGAGACAAGAAATACAACGGACTCGAGCACACTCGGACAAAGGACTGACTTTATTCAGCAGCAAGGAAACATGATTTCTCTCAGGTCTGAAGTCATGTTCACTGTGGAGAGCTTCGATGAGCATATTTTAAGGACATTTGGTTTGATATGGGCTTCATAGTTAAAGTTCTTCCTAGATATGGGATCCCCTAAGTGGCAGTCTATCCTGAGGCATATAAATGTGGATTGGGCTGGGGTGTTAAGCTCTTTTCAAAAGATCAGAGATAGGATCCTTCAGATATGTAAAACATTCTCTCAGGTCCTCCTAGGTAGGATCCTGTGTCAGATATGTAAAACATTTTCTCAGGTTCAGGGAAGTGAATTTTCCCTTCAGCAAGTACCAAGTTCTGTACAATTCTTCCTCCAGCACATAAGTTTGAAACGACCAAATTCCACATAGTTAGATTCATCACAGCAATATTAACACACTTTCTGGTACCAAAACTGCTGTAGTCAGTTCATGCTGCTGAGAAGAACCTCCAAACCAGACACAGTTTATGCAAAGAAGGGATTTCTTTGAAACTTACAGATCCACACACAGAGAAAAAAATCATCACCAATCCCAAAAGCAAGCATGTTCACTAAAGCAGCCAAACCCCAGAAAGTCCAGGCAGCTCTCAGACTGCTCTTTTCATAAGTACAGCTGGAATTCCAGGTCTGCCCCAAGAAACACCTTAGTGCTGGACCCTAGGATCCATCCAGAGTGAGACTCCAGGCAGGCAGCTGAAGAAAAGCCTTTAATAAACTTCTGAATCTATTGGGAGACATCCATTTAAACTACCACTCTCTCTCATGAGGGCTAAGTTCTTGCAGCACTAGAGGCTGAGGAACAACCCATTTTCTAATTTCAGAAAGTGTTGAAGCTATTGTCTCAGATTCTACATTTGTCCACTATTAATCAGAGGAACAAACTATCAGCCAAAGTTATTTTACCTCTCCCCTGTGGTCCAGATTTTATGGGAATATAAAATCCGTATCATTCTTCAACCAATCACAACTCCATACTCACTGACAAACTTCAGTGTTGCACTTAGACACCAAGCCAATATTTGTCCCACCCTTAAACCACAGGACAGACAATAAATATCACTACAGGTTATCATGGTGACCATCCTTAAGCCATTTCCCCTCCCATGCCTGAATTTCCCATGGAAAACAGTAAGATGTTAAGCTGTGTTCTGTTCTCCTTTCTGCTTCTGGGGCCTAATGTGGCTGGTGCTTGCCTCAGAGGCCCTGCATGGTACAGCATACCTTCATCTGTTAGGAAATATATACAACACATTATCAGCTTTCTATGGCTATGACCAGCACCTAATAGAACTAAAAGAAGAAAAGTTTTCTGCCAGATCATGGTGCTACATAGGAAAACCACTTACCTCAAGGCCACCAGGAAGCAGCGTGTGAGGAAGGTCTGGGAGACAAGCAAGAGCTGGGATGTGACCACCATGCCACCATTGCCCCTTATTAGTGATTTACAGACCTATCTTCATCCATTCTGTCTCTCTATCCTGATTCCTTGGCTGTGTGGAAGTTTCTTAGTTTGATGCAATCTTATTTTCTATTTTTGTTTACATTCCTCTGCTTTGGTAATTGAGGAAGTTTAGGGGTGACAGGGCCCCAAAGGTAAAATAGAGGAACAGATTTGAGTCTGTAGTGGAAGAATCTAGATTCTATTTTGCTACAGTTCAGAAATGTCAGAGGGAGAATCTGGCTTTTTACTTATCTCTAAAGCTCCAACTAGGTAAACAAATGTCTCCATTCTTATTTCTTCTTTCCTATGAAAGGATGAAATATTAGCTCCTTTCCCAGAAAACCTGATTGCAGATACCTGACATCAGAACTGGAGTGATTAATCCATTCACTCATTCAGGGTGTGTCATAGTTAGCCACAAGCAGCTGGGATGAATCTCCAAACCAGGCATAGTTTATGGGAGGAAAAGATTTGTTGAAGCTACAGATTCATGGGGAGTTCCATAATAGTGAAAGAGGCTACCCCCTTTCACAGGTCTAAGCAGGGAGAGAAAGAAGCCATCACCAACACCATACTGCCCTCCATATTTTACCAGGAAGTAAAATATGTTTTTCATTTTCCAGAACTTCTTTACATCTTACCCCCTACTGAGAGGCTTCCTTCCTGTAAACATTCTGAGAGACCCACCAAGATTACTAAAAAGGTCAAGTTGATGACAAAACCTAGCCATCACAGGGTGCTTTCATAAAAGACCACAATCTGAGAAAATGTTCAACATCCTTAATCATCAGGGAAATGCAAACTAAAACAACTGTTAGATTCCACTTTACTTCAGCTTGGATGGCAAAAATTTAAAAATCTAACCACAATAGATATTGGTGAGGATGAAGAGAAAACCGATCCTTCACTCACTGCTGGTGGGAGTGCAAACTTATATAACCAAAATGGAAATCAATATGGAGACTCTTATAAAAGATGAAAATAGAGCTACCAACTGACCCAGATACTTCTCTACTGGTCATCTACCCTAAAGTGTCTGCTCATTAAAAGACATTTGTTCAATCATGTTTATAGCGGCTCAATTCACAATAGTTAAGAATTGGAATCAACCCAGATGGTCATCACTGGATGAATGGTATCAAGCCATGGTACATATATACACAATGGAATTTTATGCAGCAGTAAGGAAAAATGACATAATGAAATTTATTGGAAAATGGATGGACTTGGAACAGATCATACTCAGTGAACTCACACAAGAACAGAAAGACAAATACTGCATAATCTCCCTCATCTGCAGTTCCTACCAGGAAGAGTTTGAGTTTCAAGCAAATCTGACATGCAACTCAAGGGACAGATAATAGGGATGGAAGGGGGAAAGGGAATAGAAGAGCAAGGGAAGATATACACAAAACTAAATCCAAAATAAATTGGTACCATAGAATCCTTACTCCCATAGAGTAAGCAAAAAGATATAACCCTCCAAAGCTCTATGGTGGTATCATCTGGTAAGAAGGTCCCTGAAGAGGAAAGAATGAAGCCTAACCCTAATACATTTGTGTCTAGTTTGTAACTCCCAATCCCAGAAATCGGTTAAAAACCCACATTGAGCTGTTGATCAGAAAGACCTATGAGATCCCCAAAACTAGACAGACTTCTGTCAAAGCACTTGATTACACACCTGAGTTAAAGGATAAAACCTTATTTCTGAAGACACAGAAATAAGGCAACTGAAACATAGCATGGAGACCTGGCTGGAAACCAAAAGGAAACCAGATCCCAGATGGTTAGCCCATATAGTGTTGGAAAGCACTGCATGGGCTGCTAGGGAAAATAGGCCAACAATGTTGGGAGAAAGCAGGAGACACTGCTATCTGATGGCAACCAGCATGACAAGATGTACACACCTGTGCAATAGTGGCGCTCAACTCAAGGGCTATCTGATTGGCTAAGAGATCCACTCTGTGGCAAAGAACCATAATTGGAACCTGGATTCAAGTCAAACTCTTATGGAGATCAAGAATCTGGTCTCCAAGTGAAGTTTCTACTCATCATGAACCTAAAGAGAGGGTACACCCTTTATAATCTCACCAATCAACCTATGCTGATCCCATTCAACCTATACTGATCTCACTTGCCATTGGAGAATCTATTTTTTATCTTTCAGAAGGCAGCAAGAACCAAGGACAACCTAATTCTACAACTAGAACAGAAATAATAGCCAACTCTGGCAGGTGATGAACCACACCTCACACATCAGATAGGCCCAGGCGAAACCAGAGAAGAAGAGGTGAGATGAGCAAGAGTGCTGCTCCTATAGTGAGCCTGTCAACCTGTGCCAGGATAGAGACAGACACCAAGGATACTCAAAACATTCCAAAGCAGAATTTCAGAATCAGCTAAGAGCTCAACATGGTTCAGGGAATTTGGGGGAAGAAGAGTGTGTCCCCCCTCCAATGACTGACTGTTGTATGCACAACTCGCAGCCCTCAGCCCCATGTTACATACCAGCAATCCCACCAAGGAAGGCACTCAGTGGAATAGGGGCAGGGAGGAGAGAAATAGTGGTACCAACAAATGACTTGTTCATGAAAATTTTCTACTTAATATTTTTTTTTAATTAATAAAAAGACCTCAAGCTGGGTCTCAAGAAGGATTTTTGCCATTTTTCCAAACCCCCTCGCCTCATGAGCAAGAGCTATGCCTTCTTTCCTTGATTTAAATTCTTTCTATAATCTAGTAAAATATCTCTAAATTTTATAGATTTCAATTGCTTGAATTCATCAGACAAGAATCCAGAGACCATTTACACAGTGAGTGTTGGGTGTGACCGATGAATTTTCTGGAGTTTTAGCTCCTGAGTAACTGCCCACCCAAAAGCCAATAAATAGTTCTGATGCTCTCAGAGAAATTGCATAATTCCCAATTCAGGGAATAAAATGCGAAAAACTGTAATGAGGATAGTTTTTTTGCATTTTAATTGAAAATCAGATGACTTTAACCTGGGTCTTTTTCTGAGTTTGCTAATCTGTTCTCTAATCTATTTTGTATGCAGATATCATGCTGCTTTGGTTATTGTAGCTTTGAACTGTAGTTTGAAATCAGAATGTGTGATTCTTACTATTTTGTTCTTTTTGACTTGCTTTACATGAAAGCTACATACCATTATTTATAGCAGAATAAAGTGATGAAAGTAGGTTTCTGCACAGTGACATTTTTGAAAGTTCTTTTTAACAGCAGGAAAATGATAAAGGTAGTTTGTTCAACATCAGAGAAGATCAAATGATTAGATGATGATGGTCTCTTATGCTGAGTCCAAATCCTCTTCTTGGTAACTATCACTCACTGCTTATAGTTTTAACTACATTCTAAAATTATGTCTATCCAATTAAAAGATCTTCAAATACTTGAGCGTAGCTAACATGTGACCTCCAGAGTCCTCATCTCTTTCTGGTACATATTTCCGGTTCCTTTGTGATAGGGCTGCTCCTTTGGCACTTCCCTTCTTTTCTTGCCTCTTTTATTCTCCACCCTTTCCTAATCCTTTCTCTTAAGACCAACCTCAATGGAAAAGATGGTGGTGTAGTCAGTTTCGTGTTGCTGGGATGAACACTGAAACCAGGCACAGTTTAAGGGAGGAAGGGATCTATTTTAGCTTAAAGATCCAAGGGGAAATTACACTAATGGAGGAAGAAGCTGCTTACTTCCATTGATCCTACCGGAGGGAAAAACCATCATCAGATAGTGATCACAAAAATCCACCAGATCTCCAACTGCTCTGCATACCTTTGGGCTGAAATTCAGATCTATCCCCCAAACACACATTTTGGCTCACTTCACTTTCCACCTCCAGTGACACTTCCCCCAGCCAGATGGCTGGAGACCCAAGTTACAAGCTTTAATAAAATGCCTGACTCTATGGGGGACTTCCATGCAAACTACCACAGATGGTAACTGTTCATTTTTTAGATTGACAGAACCCAGAATATCTGATAACTTTGTACTACCTTCTTGAGATTTCAGTGCTAACACAAAGCATCTTATGTGCTTAATGTTTGTTTTAAGACAGTACAGAAACACTATAGCTTTCAGGAGTCAAGCTTCTTTGCAATTTTCCAACCAGAGGTAGGACAAACATGAGACATACATCCTAGATAAGAAAGAGTGCAATTTTCTACTTTTAGTTTTTTGGGTTTTTTTTTTCTGTTCTATCTTACCACCCTACTAAAAGCCCTTTGTGCCCAAAGATTTCCACTAGGTGGAGATTTAAGGATGCTAGACTATTTTCCCAAGACTGTGCAGACACTTGAATACAATTTATTCCTTCCTGCCAAGTCTGATTTCCCAAATACTGGCCCTGTGAGTCTCAGGCAGTTCAGAAGTAAATTCCAGTAATACCTCCCTGTCTTCAACACACACAATGGTTCTAGAGCTCTCTCTAACTTCATGGTTCTCTTCTGGATGCATGCCAATTTATAATTAATCCTTACAAAATATAGCTTTCCGTTTTCATATACAATGACAGAACAAATTATGCTCTACAATTTGAAGAAGGTATATCACATTTTGGACACATGTAGATGTTAAAATACTCTAAATCCATGTTTTAAATCATTGTCCAACATATTTTAAGGTTCAGTTATGCTCCTTTGAAGCACTGATAAATGACTAACAACCCAGCAAATTTATCAAAATCAATTAAAGAGGTTGTTAAGAGTTATTTTCCTGAAAATCATTGTAAACCAAGAAATTATAAAATTAAAATAATAGTAAATTTTTTTTTCTTCCAGTGCAGAAAAAAAAATGCAATTTAGGAGACAGGTTCCATAAAAATCAAATAGGTTCTCTGCCAGTGGGAATGAGAATTGTGATCTTTAAGGAATAAAAGTAAATAGTGGAGCAAGGTGAACTAACCATTTTGATTTGCCTTATTAAACAATGTTTTTTTTTGGGGGGGAGCACTGATTTAGATTGGTGTTCAGGGTCTGTTTACATATAAACTATATAATGGGTTGGTGGAGCACTTTCTGTAGTAGGTTTCTAGTAAGCAGTATATCTTTTAGGATAGAAGTACTATAGCCGAAATCTGCCAGCCTGTAGTCGTATAAGCATAAGTTTTCTGTGCATCATTCTTCATTTGGAAATTAAAGATCGAGGGACTCATGTCTATGAAGTGACAGTCTATCAAACATCGCTTCTGAGGTGCAAAGAGAAATCCTGCTTTCTTAACTAATCTGTAACTACCTTGATTTTTATTTCCACACCTTTTAGTACAACGTATCCCCTTCCATAATGCCCACAAACAAGGTGTTTATCAATGGCTAGCAATTAACATGAATTTCTCCAGTCTAGAGTTTCAGAAATGAACTTCTTTTTATTCCATTTGAAATGTTGAGGTAGGATCCCCTTTCAGATCTCCTGGTATTTCTCCCATTCAGAGAAATGGCTCTAAAAACAAAATAACCATCTGTTCAACTTCCTGACATGAAAATTGTGGCTGAGAAATGAGAAATAGCAATACCACTGAGTAATACCACAGAAAAAACAGTTCAGGATGAGTTAAAGTGAGTACAGTTAAGGAATTCATTAAGTATTTAGACAGAGAGACCTGTAGGAAAAAAAATAGCATATGTCTAAGACATGGGGCTGGGTTCCCAAAAAAACAGTCATATTTATTCATATTTACAAGAGCTACTTACATGATTTTGTGGTTCTACAAATTAAGCTACTTACAAAAAGATGTAAATATCAAACAAAGCTTGAAATTTTATATAAATGCATAAAAGCATGGATATATATGTGATATGAAAATAGACACACAACTATCTAGGTGAACAAAGCAGACCAATGAGGAGAAAAGGAGGTGTAAGGATATGGAGTCAAATATGTTCTTGTATGAAAATGTCCTTCTGAAACAATACTATGTAGAATGAATATACATATTTTTAATTGAAATAAAAAAATTTAAGTAAAATATACATATGATTTATTTTATCTTAAAGATTTACCTTCTGTGAATGAAGTTCCAAAGTGGTTTTATGAGGTGCACTGTTAAGATTTGGGGATGAGAAAGGCATCATCATAAGGTAACCTGGAGTCTTGCAGTTCCTTTCCAACACACCCATACACACAAATGCACCAATAATTTGGGGGTATCCCCAGATACTTGTCTTATTACAATCCACATACTAGAGAATAAGACTTACAAAGACTTCTTAAGATTAAGAGAAGAAAAGAGAAGAAAGTGCAGAGAGCTCCTCCTGCCATGTATGCAGGGCTTATCAGAACAGGCAGCTAAAGGTTCAGGAGAGATGAGCAGCCAAAACCAAACAATCAAAAAACAGTTGGCCTGGGCTCTGGAGCTGGTTCAGGAAGAGGAGCAGAGCTGAGTAGGAGGCAAGAGAGAATTGAATGGATAGGCTTGATCAGATGGGGAACTCCTGTCCTGCTGAGGCAGGCAGGCAGTGTGACACTAATTTTCATATTCAATACATTATAAGTTTATTTTTATTTATTTATTTTCAAGCACAGAGAGGCAGACACAGAGAATGAAAGGAGGGAGGAGAGGAAAATGATAGATAGACACATAGATACATAGATGAGAGAGAGAGAGAAAAACAGAGAGAGAGAGAGGAAGAATGGGTATGCCAGTGCTTCCAGCTGCTACAAACTAAATACAGACCCTTGTGACACTTTGTGCGTCTTGCTTTATGTGGGTTTATGTGGATACTGGAGAATCAAACCTGGGCCTTTGGCTTTGCATGCAAGTGCTTTAACCACTGAAAAATCTCTCCAGGCCACATTCAATGCATTTTCCATAAATTTGTCTCATCTTTGTATATAAATAGAATAAAAGCACCTGTTAAGCTTAAAAACAATCAAAAGCCTGAGATAGTTTTCTATTGCAAGTTATAAAAATTACTGCATTTATCAATATCAAGGTTAAATGAACACTATAGTTAAATGCATATAACTATGATACAAGTCAGGAACAAGGTAGCTTTTTTCCTGATCGGTAGTTAGCTAAGAATGGGTCCATAAAACATCGAAGTCACCTTGTCTGTCCTGACAGGACTAGAACCCACATCTGATCCATATTCATTCAAAATGGCTAGAAACAAGAGGTTCCTGTTTTTTTCCTCACTTTTGCAGGCTGAGCCTCTGAGGGTGAGCCATTTCTGTATCAGTGTTCCTCTTGGGTCCCTCCCTACACACCTGAGCTTGGTGATGAGTCTCATTCCAATTAGAGTTTTGGTTCTTATCAATGGGCCCAGGCCATGAAAGCCCTTTCACTTTCCCTTGTTCTTGCCTCTTCCCTTTCCAAGAGACTTTTCCCTATGTGAAGAGATTTTCACAATCTCTTCTTTTGGCTTGGAGCTTTCCTGTTTTATTTTCCCTCTTGACTCTCCCTAAAATAAATCTCATAATTTATCCTTTTCTGAGTCTAAATTTTCATTTCTTTGTAAACGTAAATTGAAAACTCCAGATTTGAGAGCTGTTAGCATGGGGATTCTAACCCACTCAGAGCTCTTGCTCCTCCATCAAAACCAAGTCAGCATAAATTGTAAAAAGCTACACGAGATGTGAAAACTCTGTCCAGAAATGACATAAAAGTTATGAGAATCTTCTAAATCTTAACAAAAATACAATAGGAGCATTCCATTTATAAGTGAATTTGCTCTTTAATTTGTGAATCATTTGTTTAAAAAAATCTTAAATATCTTATTTTCAATATAAAATATATATTTTATATAAAAACATAAAACTAACAAATTAATTTCTCCAGGGTTTTAAAAACAAATAATCAAAATTAAGGAAAATAAAATTTAATGTTTTATAATGTCATGCAAACCAACTTGTTGTTTTATTTCTTAAGAAATCCAGGACATATTGCTATGTCTTAAGACAGTATTTTACATTATCATTCTAAAGAAAACTTTAATATTTAGCCGTATATGGCATGTATATCTCACTGTTTCTCAGGCATTTTATGTTATAAAAACTGTGGTGAACTTGCTTGAAGTGTGCATGCATATGATATGAAACTCACTTGTGTTAAAAAGTTTCTCAAATGCGCTGCTAAATATTTTGTTGAGGTTACATACAGAGTTTTAGAAATATGTGTCTTTCAAATGTTAAAATTCTATGGGTAATGATTGGATCTTAGCTATTTAAACCACAGAATCTTTTCTATTTTTTGTGAAAATTTCCTCAGTCAGGAAGCCTGAGTGGCTTTGTTTTGCCAACAGTTAAGGCTCTTCTATAATTAAAATGGCAAGAAGTACCCACCCTGAACAGAAAAAAAGAATTTTGGTGGCAAAAAACTTCCTCCCTAGGGTATATAAATAAGATTAAAAGAAGAAACTTTGACATTCCAGTAAAAGAATTTATAAATAGAATCTTAGAATTCCACACCTGTGTATACTAATAAACATTAACAACATTCATTCAACTTCTTAAAAAGTAGAAGGTAGACAGACTTTAGGACTCATGCTTAAACTGTGTTTTTATCTTTTGTGTTTAGCCAGGTAACCACTAACAGCTTCAATTACCCAGCTTCTCTTATGCAAATGCAACTGAAGCCAGAAATCCTGCACCTGTGCTTGCCTCTAGATTTAATATTTCTAATGAGCTCTTAAATCCTGTTCTACAGACATGCATGCAAGATTGCTCAACTCAGATTACCACAGTGCAGGTGAAAAGCTTTTCAAATGGAGACAATGCTTTCAAGGAATTCAAAAAAGACCCAGTATGCATGCGATTCAGACAATGTCAGATGGGAAACAGACACAACAAAAGTAAATAAATGATTAAGATGTTTATAGGATTGATATGTTTGACCCAGTGGCATTAAAATAAGGAAAACCAAAAGGTAAGGCAGTCCTCAGCTATCCACCCAGCTTCCTCCACCTGGGAGGTCCTTTGTATTCCTGGCAGCGACCCTCAGTAGAAGTATATCAGTCTGTGCTTGCCTTTAGTACTTTAAAGCTTTATTTCTGATTTTACAAATAGTGTGAAAAGCTCAAACTTTATTTGTAAATCATTTCACCGTTTCTCTAATAACCACCACATGCATCTATGGCTATCATTGTGAAGAGTAACTCATGCAGGAACTTTGGGGTTCGAGGGTCTCCCAGATTTATGAACCTCAAGATTTGGATTCTTTCCTAATCTTTAATGAAGAATAATAAAGAGATTCAAGAAGGACACATTATGAATTGCTAAGTTTATTTGTGGAGAAATCACAAATTGTGGAGTTTGTTTAAGGGATATTGGGATCTGGGAAGGAACACTTTTTATGTGGAAATCATATTATGAAAGACTGAGGTTTAAGGGGAAAAAACTGGAATAAAGCGGTAAGCATGTGGAAAGATAGAAGGAACTGAGGCTAAATTCAAGTGGAACCAAACTAGGGTAAAGCTGTGCACCTTATGGTGAGCTAGAGAAACTGAGGCTGAGGAGAGCCAAACTGAAGTAAATCTCTGGACTATGTGGAAAGCCAGAAGAAGGCACACAAGGTATCTGGCCTGGAGGGAGGTTAGGTTAGAGAGGGCAGCCACATAGTAAATCCAGACTGTCAATATGCACATGGTGGATATGAGAGACAGGGTTATGTTTCCCCTCCCCACTCAGCCAGCCTGCTGAGTGAGGCTGGGGACTGAACTCTCACATGGGGGAAGTCCCGACCACACCAAGCAAGAGAGCTGATCACACAAGTGTCAGGAAGAGCAAAAGGTGGACTAGGGGTGGCACATTCGAGCCTGCCACCTTGATAGGGTTAATTCAGGTAGGCAGAGGAAAGATGGATTGCTAATAAATCTTGATGATGGATCCCAGAGTCTGCCCTCCCCTGGGGCTGGAGCCATAGCTTGTTTTACTGTGGACAGCAGGGGGTATTGTAGATGAGTGTCAGACAGAGATCCAGTTTTGCCAGGAAAGATGGCATGTGAATGGCATCTTCTGGTTCCCCTTGGGCCTCAGACCCTGATGAAAATGTTAATAAATAAGCAAGCTTCCTCCTGTTCTCATTCAGTAATTACTATGACAGCAGTTAACATAGAACTGGCTCTTACATAGGGGAGGCATAGGCAACAGGACTTCAATGGAATTTATATCATTTATCCACAGTAGGTCATTCACTCTGTCAAATTTAATGAGAATAAAACAATGTCGTTTTAAAAATGAAAGCACAGCAAAACAAACAAAAATCCTAAATGGTGAGTAGGTTTGCTACTAGCTGAAAAACCCATGAGTAAGGAACAATAAGAGACAGCCCTTACTCTTTAACATTACATTACAGAAACATGAACATAATGAAGAAGATAAATGTGACTCTCCAATCTACAAAGACATTTTTTAAAAGACAAACTTTATAATAGACTAACTCCTATTTTTATAGTAATTTCCCTTTGAAAAAAATTCACATATAGCTGTAAAGTTTCTAGAAAAGTGCCACATTCTTTCATATGCCAATTTAACTTATTTTAAAAGAGCAAAAGTATTTTGATGTGATAAGGCATCCCAAAGTAATAACCAGAAATACATATCCATTTGATTCAAGAATGGATTGCTTCTCCATTGTTCGGGTTATAGTAGAAGGGAGAGGAAAGGCTGGAGCTGCTTCATGTCACTTGTGTCTCTTAAAATATCTTTCCGGGTGCTCCATCAGTGAATTCTCCAGTACAAAATGAGACACATAACCACAGGAAAAGTATATTTAGATAGGAACATTATCACACTGAACTAAAACAGAAATCTATTTTTACTTAAACATGGGAATTAGGTCATTATCAGTTGCTTCCCACAATCTAGGATAATGTTTATGGATTGTCTTGTTTGATTTTAAAAGATAACAAAACACTATAACTTAAGATACAAATTAAAGACTTGAGAGAACCTTTCTTTTGTCTCCATAAGGACTCTGATCTATTTTACTCTGAATAGCTACCATACATTTTTAATCTGAAATTGAATAGAGAATTATTTTTAAAGACCATCTTGAAATTGATGTTGAAGGTGAATAGGAGAAAGCAAGCTTATTTTAAGGCAGCTTCAGTCAGGGATTGAGGCTGAGAGAGAACCAGAAAATGCTGTCCTAGGTGCCATCTCTTTCCATGGCAGGAGCTCCCTGCTGTCCACAATCTTGCACACTATGACCCAAACCCAGTGGCTCAAATATGTGTGGGCTGGCTATGGAATCCATCTTCCGAATCTACAAACCAATCCAGTCTCCCCTTACAAACCTGAATCTGACTCTCTAAAGCTGGTCTGTCTGCTTGCCCCCTCTCTCTTCTGTTTCTGAGATCCTCAGTGTGAGTTTCTAAGACTTGGACCTATGTGAGTTTAGCCCCAGTGGAGGTGGGAAAGTATAGCCCTGTCTCTTAATCTAAACTACTCTACTTACCTCTGCTTTATAGTGTTAGGGATCCGAGGTCGACTACCCTCAAAAGGACAGAGGACACAAGCTATAATGCAAGTCACACAACAAGGTTTATTTCCAGATAGCTGGGGTCCAAGGATCTGCCCAGCATTATGGGTTTCTACATGGACCCAGAGCATATGGCTCTAGGGGTTTTTATATTCTTTTCTTTTAACAGCAGGCATAGGTTACACAGTAATTTTCCACAGCCCTTGGGGGTACCTATTTTGGCCCATTCCCATATCTTGGTGGTGGGGTGAGATAAATTCCAGGACCCATCCCTCAAGATAAACATTTGGTCTCTGGACGAAACCACCCGCAATCTCTGTCATCTTGTTGGTAAGATTAGACAGCTGCCAGTAGGCCTTGTTCCTCATTCCAGTAACTCATTACAGTAAGTTTTGGCCCAGGCCCCCCAGGCCATCATGGCTGTTGTCAGGCTAAGTTAACTATGTACCTAGCATTATCAACCATCTGCTTTTATGCACGTTATTCCTTAGAAGGGCAAGAGGTAAAATCCAAGCAATTATTCAGTCAAGTTATATATTAGTGATAAGTACAAAGGAAAAACAGGAGAGGTGAGTAAAGTTTGGATAAGGAGTGCTGGAGAAGAAAGAGGTATGCTGCTATTTTATTTTCTCATAATGCCAAGGCACAATAGAATCAGAAAGCTTATAGCTGGAAGGAAGGAAGGAAGGAGGAAGGAAGGAAGGAAGGAAGGAAGGT
>PVHP010006180.1:0-39829 GCA_004024765.1 Zapus hudsonius
TGTGTGTGTGTGTGTGAATGCACTCATGTGCATATATATGTGTGTGTGTGGAGGACAAATGACAACCTCAGATATCATGTCTCAGACACTATTCACATATTTTGACATAGGGTCTCTTACTGGCCTAGAACTCCCCAATTAGGATACACTTGCTGGCCAGCAAACCCCAAGGGATCCAGCTGCCTCTGCCTCTGCCTCTGCCTCCCCATTGCTGGGGATACAAGCCTTTACCACCATGTCTGGCTGCCCTTCTTTAATATATTATTATATTTATATTATATAATATATTATATATAATATGTAATATATAATATATTATATATTATTTTAATATATATATATATATATATATATATATATATATATTTACAAGCAGAGAGAAGAGAGACAGAGGGAATGAGTGTGCCAGGGCTTCAAGCTGTAAACTCCAGATGCACGGGCTATGCTACGCTGTACATCTGGTTTTACATGGGTACTGGGAAATCGAACCCAGTTGGTTAGGCTTTGCAGGCAAGTGCCCTTAACCGCCGAGCCATCTCTCCAGCCCCACCCCCGTTTTATTAAAAAACAAAAGAGGGTTATGAGAACTGAACTCAGATCTTCATTCTTGCAAGGCAAGCACTCTACTGAATGAGCATTGCTCTAGTCTCCCTGCCGCCCTTTCCTCAGAATGAGAAGTCCCTATTTGGGGAAAGCACAGTGAAAGGGGAACTTAACTTGTAGGCAATTAATTACTAGAGTCTGTGGTCCTCTGGGCAGATTTCAAGAAGGCAAGAGCAGTGAAAAAAAGGAGGAAAGGGAGACTCCTGGGGGCTGATGGGCTCACACAGGAACTAGAGCCATCCTAGCTGCTGTACGGCTGGCCTTCACTGTGTTAAGCACAAGGACACTTGGTGAGACACCTGTCCCACTGGCCTGGTCATGAGGCAGAGGAGACTTCCAAGGGAAGAACTGGATTCATGTCAGAGCTTTGACTACGGGACTCCCCTGATGACCTCATGTCTCCCTACAAGAACCCACACCCACATGACCCTGCACAAAGCATCCTACTAGACACTCATAAAAGAGAATGAAAACCCAGTAGGATTGGAATTTATTTTGCCCCCCTGGAGAGTCAGCAGGAAAGCAGGGCAAAAGCAGCTCTCAGAGAGCCACAGACTGTGCGTTCACAATAGCAAACAGTGCTTGCAGCCACACTCAGGCTGAGTCCTTCCTAAGAATACTCAATGCATCAGGGTCTTTGTAAATGCCAATTAATTCGCCACAGTGCTCTCGGCATAACCAGACTCATGTGCAGGCTCACAGCCTGAGAATGTAGCACTTCACATCTGGCAGGGATCTTAATGTCTTTACTCTGGGAGGTCCTCCCTGACATCATCTGGGCTGCAGAATGCAGAAACTGCTTCTGCATCTCGGGTGTTTGCCAGAGACCCAGCAGCCAAGGGGGACTGAGGGGGACTGGAGGCAGCCGAGGCACCACCTTGGTCAGTGTGGCACACAAAGCTCAGCCAAGTTCAGTAGCTACCAAGTGCTACCTGTCACACGAGGGTACTTCTTTTACATCTGGGATAGCACATCCAATGTGATAAACTACTGTTTCAGCCAAAAAGGTTGGTCTCTTCTCCAGGCATAGCAAACAAAGGATTACACTATCAAGTTTCTCCCTTTAACTCAAAATTTGTTTGCTATCTTAGAGGCAGGTGACCCAACAGTGACCACATTTTAAACTGTGGTCAAGGCTCAATACTTACAGCACTGTGAATTAAAGGAGGATCTGAGAGCATGCTTTGTGGGAAGAGAACCTATTAGATTCAGGTAGAAGGACGTACGTAAAGCAGGATAAAATTGGCAGAGTCTGAAGAAGGCATTTCCTCACATCACACTGCTCAGAGGGTCTGCCAAGGGAAGACTTGAGGAAGAGCTAAAGTCACTCCAAGTGGAGGTGGCAGGAATGACCCTGCTTGTTTGCTATACAAGTTAAATCACATCAAACTGGCTCCATAATACAGTCAGTAGACTGAAGCAGCCCACAGGCTGGGGGCCGAGGCTTTCAAGACACCACCTGCCAAAGCCCCGAAGCCCCATGGGATAGCAGTTTTCCTCTCGCAACACAGATGCTGTGGCAAAACCCTGCTGACACCTCTTCAGAGGGGAGACAGCCAGCACATGCTTCCCCAACTGTAACCCTCCATATGCAACGACCTAGGACAAAAGGTACTGACCAGATTTTCCTTAAGTATCATGAGCCTTTTTCTTGTTTTTGGAGGGAGGTGCTGAGTAAACATTTGCCATAATTGTTAGTTCAGTGGTAATTCTTTTGTGTAGACCACAAAGAAGAAAAGTATACAAAAGCAGAAAGCCTAATTCGGTGGTGGGGAAGATAAACAGTTCTCAAAACTAAAGGTTCAGCTTTACTGAAGGCTTAATCATTTCTGTTTATAGCATTTCTAGCATCACACGAATAAATTATGGAAGATTCTGACCAAAAATAAAAACAGGGCTGGAGAGAGGACTCAGCAGTTAAGGTGGTTACCTGCAGAGAGGACTCAGCAGTTAAGGTGGTTACCTGCGATGCCTACTGACCCTGGTTCAATTTCCCAGTCCCCATGTAAAAGCCATCCCAGCACTGGGGAGGCAGAGGTAGGACGATCACCCTGAGCTCGAGGCCACCCTGAGACTACATAGTAAATTCCAGTATTCCAGGTCAGCCTGGGCTCATCTAGTATAAGCTCTTTTACCAACAGAGAGCAGAGGCTCAGACTGGATTGGTCATCACTGGGCTTGTGAGCCCATGGAACAGGGCCATCTTCAAAGGTCAGTCTTAGCTTGAGGGACTAGCACACCAGGAACCAACACCAGAAACAAGAGGCAGACCACTTGGAAACATGTAAGCCCAGACGGGCCTTGAAGTCCTGATCCTCCTGCCTCAGCATCCTGAGCCCTGGAATCACAGGCCTGCACCACCATATCTGGCTCAAGGCAAATTCTTGAAATCCCAGTGTCTGACACAGCCCCTCCTTATCACAGCATCTCAGAAAGAACCTTACGTGAGATGAGGTCGAAGCACTTCTTCTCCTCGGGGTTAGTTTTCACCTGGCAGGTTAACAGATTGAGCTTGGCAGGTGGCCGGTTGGCCTGTTTAAAAACAAATGTAAAATAAGGGATGAGTGGGAAGGATGAGTGGTCCTGTATCAGTGCTCGAGAGAACACAGCAAAAGCAACTTCTTACTGGTTTACAAAGGCGGCTTTCAGGGCAGACTTCTGTGCAGGATGTAGTTCACTGTGGGGTCCCTGAGTCTCAGTTCTAAACGAATAAGTGACCGCCCTCCCTGCCATCCGGGCAAGGGTAAGAATAGGGCAGGGATTGAGGCTGCTGGCAATGGACTCCCTGAGATCAAACTGCTCCACACTGAAGCCCTGAAACACCGAGCTCAGCTCGGTCTCTTACAGGCTGGGTGATGGCATCAGCTTAAATTTTGGAGCTCTTGAAAGTGTTCTTTTTTTTTTTTTTGGTTTTTTGTTTGTTTTGGGGTGTGTGTACAAAGACACACATACCATGTGTGCACCTGTGTGGAGGCCAGGGAAGATGTTGGTGCTTTCATCTACTGCTCTTCTTCTTTTCTTGAGACTAAAGCTGGAGCTCCCTGTTTTTCAGTGAGACTGGCTGACTCAAGAGTCCTGGTGATCCGCCTGTCTCCGCCCCTCTCAGCACTAGTTTATAGCAGCCTGGCATGCCTGGGGATTGACACTCAGGTCCTCAGACTTCTGCAGCGAGTGCTCTTACCTACTCAGCTATTTCTCCTGTCTCAAAAATATTTTTTTTTAAATAGAAACCTTACTTTCAGAAAAAATAATCTCAAAAAAAAAAGAAAAAATAATCTCAGTACAAAAAATGGCAGAGAAATAATTTCCCCTACTTTCTGAAGTGATAGCAGGGAGCAGATTCCATTGTCACTTAAGTTTTAACAAACACACTTCATTCATATGCATAACCATGTCAGACATATAAATATGGCTATCTTCTCTCTTTCTCGCTCTCTCTCTTCCTCCCTCCCTCCCTCCCTCTCTCCGTCCTCTCCATACCTTGCTAGAGCACTAACTGCCACCCTTGCTGGCCTCAACACACTATACAGGGAAGACTGCTTTCCCTGGACTTATCTCAAGAGCGGCACAGAGCCACAGCTCCCTCCACCACCCCGATCACCTTTCTTCCTCCCTGAGGTACTGTCACTGTCTACCCAGATAACTACTCTCAAAGACAGGGAACTCACTTCACAGGGAACAAAAAAGCCACCAAGCACAGAAAAGGATCCAGTAGCTTCATCTGAACTGGGATTACAAAGGCATAAATGTGTCATTTATTAAAAAACGACAATCATAACTGAAATAGCTCTGGTTTAGTTAGAAGATTCAGGAAGGGGGAAGGTCCTATAGCCTCGGTACTTGCCATGAAGGTGAAAATTATGAGTGATTCTTCTACTTAATCATGCTTTTCATAAATTCCTCAAGACTTTAAATCACTGATTGATTCATTAACTGATTGATTGATTCATTAACTGACTGATCGAGATGCTGGAGATTTTACCTACAGCAAGCACTCTACCACTGAGCTATGTTCCCAGCATTCATCTGTCTGTCTGTCTGTCTGTCTGTCTGTCTGTCTGTCTGTCTGTCTATCCATCCATTCATCCATCCAACCATATCTAAGAGAGAGAGAATGGCGCACCAGGGCCTCTTACCACTTGCAAATGAACTTCAGAAGCATGAGCCGCATCATGCGTCTGGCCTTATTTACCTAAGTACTGGGGAATCCAACCCAGGCTGACAGACAATCAAGTACCTTTAGCCACTGAACTACCTCCCTACCCCCAACATGCAAACACTTGGGGTGCAAGACCATAGAAGGGTCCTTAGGACTCTGGCACTGATGACTTACAGAACAATACATCAGAAAAGGAGAAAAGGGCTACTTCGTAACTAAAGGAAAGCTAGAAAGCAAGTTACTAGCTTCCCCCCAAGGCAGTTGGGTGGGGGGGCCCAGATGGGGCCCCCCAGCCATCCCTGCAGCTATCACTGGAAATGGTTGCTAATGTAGGATGTGATAACCAGAAGTGGAGGTCCTTGAGGAAGGTGCCCCTCAGAACACAAAGATGTGGAGGACTGGATGTGTGAGCTCTTACAAAGAGGATGATGGGGAGAAAACCTTGACTGAGGTTGGGCACGGTATGTGCAGTTTCTATAATAAAGTCATTGAACACGTTTTGCTATTGGATTTCTGATGCCTAGAGTTCTGACCTCTTAAAATGCCTTCCCCTTAAAGGAAAAGGAGAGCTCTTCCTGAGAGATGTTCGGTCTCTAAAAACAAGGACAGCTAGAGCAGCCATCTGCTGGTTTGTGGTTTCTGCAAGTCATGGGCCTCTAAATAAAGTCAGCCTGGCTGTAAAGTCATGAAGGGAGCCAGGCTCCAGAAGGCCGAAGCAACACACCCAGGGCTCATGGGCCCTAAAGGGACTGGGAAATTCTTCAAAAATCACCTTCATTACCACCACAGACATGGAATGACCCACATCCTCTGACACCAGGAGGTACAACAACACAGATTCCAGCCAACTACCTAAAGCCGAGACCATGGGTCTAAGGGGAATACTCACAGTGCCGTGAGATATAGTCAGGAAGCCATTTTTAACTGAGCACTTTCTTTTCTGCCACACCTTCCGGATCCTATGGATAAATGAGAACAATGGTCAGAGTTTAGAAGACACTTTGGAGACAGGAGATACTGAATGCAGATGGCAGCTTCCTGGCATGTCACCCACCCATCGCTTTTCTTGTAGAGGTTGCCTGTCCGCTCTGTTCCGTGTTCTTTGTTTCCCTGAGGCTGATGTAAGCTGTAAGCTGTACTCTGGCGAAGTTGTGAGTCCTAAAACACAGTCAAGAAATTGCTTTTTAGTACACTACCCAAGTCCCTGTTTTATTTAAAAAAAAAAAAAAGGAGCACATAAGAGGAACATATGGCTAAAATTTAAAAAAAAAGAAATAGTTCCCCACCATATAGCACCAAAAATAAATAAATGAATAAATAAATCCCTACCTAGGAACTCATAAAGGCCATCTATCAGACTAGAAAAAGAAGCGTCAATAATCAATATTTCTGGTGTGTTGGGAGGGGGTGGTAAGCTCAGAGGTAGTGGTAGAGTACTTATCCAGCCTCATCACCCGAGCATAAATAAATAAATAAAATCAGTATTTCTACACTGACTGAAAGAACGAGCTGTTTGGAAGTGACAGCTTTTACTTCCTTGTGAGTGTAAAAACCCAGACACTGGCAGAAGCTCCTGGTAGTCAAGCCTAGGAAGCGCTGACATGCACAAAAGACAGGCATGTTCAAAGTAAAATCAAATCATCTTTTCCCTCCTGCTACATACGAGTTACTTGGGCTTTCTACCTCAGTTTCCTTTTGGGACAACAGGAAAATAGTCAATAAGACATTAAATCCAGCCAGGACAGAGTAAGGCAACATGTGTGAATGCCTGGTGCCTGGTGGTATTGTCCAAATATTCCCCTTTCCAATCTGCCCATCTCAAGGAGGACAGAAACTGCATAGATCGCAACTGCTCTGACCCTTATCAAGGGGAGCCGCAGTGACAGGGAAGGCCACCCCACTAGGGAAACTCCAGCCGAGGAGAATCTTGTGTAAGTACCATCGATGAACCCACAGAGCACAAATTCAGTGTCCTGCCCCTGAAAGGTATTCAATTGGCATTTATCAAGTGATATTGGATGTCTGAAGCTAAAAGCAGAAGGGACAATCCAGGCCAGTGCTGAGCACTCTAGCAGACCTGAAGGAAATAATACGTGGACAGTTCACAGCCAACCAGACAAGGGCCGAGACCTGCCTGTTTCTGTTGACTCTGAATTCCCTGAGCCAGTTCATTTCAATAGAGGAAACAGATGCAATGAAACAGAAGCCAGTTGCTCAAGGGCCAGAACTCCTGAAAGCAAGAATGGAGTATGGAGTGAAAGCCATGTCTCACGCTGCCTGCCTCTCCCCCGGAGACCATCCCCAGGGAAATGAAGATCAATGTGTCCCAAACCAAACAGAATAAGAATCCTCAAAAACAGGCATCAAAGGGAGAAACCCAGAAAAGCCATAGAAAATCTTAGCCTTGGAAGATGCTCCATGGGGCTAACTGACCACCTCAGAGTTTAAGGCAGAATGGTTTTAGATCTTATTTTAAGGGCAAATTTGTTGAGGGCCCAAGTCCCGCTCATCAAGCACTTTTCTCAGCAGATGAAAAGAGCTTGGGACCTAGTTTCCTTCCCCCACCCACCCCTCCCTGTAAGTTTATGAATGAGATTTCATTTGTCCCAAGTCCTTAACTTTGAACCTTCACAACCCTACGAGATGAATCATAAGGGAAAATGGAATAATGAAAAAATAAAAATTAAAACAAAAAAGGGGGGGAGAAACCCACAGAGAGAGTTTGGAAGTCTTGAAAGTGAAGACAAGACCTGGCCGAGAAAAGAGGGAGGTGTTACAGGTAGAAGCCAGCACACAGAAGACAAGGAGAGTGGGAGTCATGGCCATCACTCAGGAAGAAGGGGACATGCCCTAAGCCTGGAGGCAGGCTGCAGGCTGCAGTGCCAACGTGGATTCTCCACAGATAGGAAGATTTTGTGGTTTCAACTGTAGAGGGTCACACATAAGAAACCATCGCCTAACTTAAAGCCATAAAGCCCCAACCTAGAACTCTTTTAAGAGTTTCATAATTGTAGCTTTTATACTTATGTGCTTGATCTATTTGAAGCTAATTTGTTATTATGGTTATAAATAAGGAGGGAGGGTCAAATTCATCCTGCTGTTTGTGGGTGTCTTAGCACCACCTCTCTTTCTCTGATTATCTTGGCAACCAGGGTGAAGTCTACTGACCACAAATGTGTGGGTTTTCTGTCTGGACTCAGTTTCGTCCTGTTGATCTACATCTACCCACATGCCACCACCACCCTCGTGATTGTTACAAGCTTTGTGTTATTGTTCTTTTTTTTAAGATTGTTTTTGGATACTATTCTGGGTCGCTGGTATTGCCATATGAATTTCAGAATCAGCTTGTCAATCTCTGCAGAAAGGCACCTGGGATCTTGACTGAGACTGGGCTGAGTCGGTAGATCAACTTGAGGAGTATTGTCACTGTAACAATACAATGTTTTTAGCTTTAGTTTTTAGTGTTTTTAGTCTTCCCGTCCATCCAACCTGTGAACATGCATGTCTGGCACTGCCTTTAAACTCTGCCACACACAGGTAGCAACTCTAAAATGAAAAATAAATTTCATCCATGCAGTCAATGACGTGCTAAGGCAGTCTCTACTACCAAACTGACAAGTGACTCTAAAACAGGCAGACCTGGACAGTGGCTCAGTGGATAAGTTCCATGTACCTATGAAGACCAGAGGTCAGATCCTCAGCATCTACCTATGTAAAGACCAGTGGGCGTGGCAGCCCACCCGAGATCCCAGTGCTCAAGAGGTGAAGATGGGATTCTCTAGGCAAGCTGGCTAGCTAGACTGGCCAAATTGGTGAGCTCTGGGTTCAAGTAAGAGCCTTTCTCTCAGTAAGCAAGGTGCAGAGTGGTGGAAAGCGATGAAGAAAGACATCCAATATTAACTTTTCACCTTTGTGCATACATGTGCAGCCATAACCACACACACACACACACACACACACACACACACACACTCATACATTAAAAAAAGTGCAAATCCTTATGGGCAAAATTTCCCACAAGGAATTCATAAAATCAGGACAGCTCTAAGTTTCACACTATACCCAAAGAACTGTAGATAGCAGCTTCTGTTGCCCCTTGATCAATGAATGAGGACCTTGGTGGGTTGAAGAGTTTGGCCTACGATACCTTCAGGATGCATCTGGCTCATTGGGCACGTTAGAGCCTCAAAGGCCCTCCTAAAATCTACATGTCATATACCATCTATCCTGTAGCATTCTTGGGTCCCAGACATTGTTTGTGTTCTTAACTTTTGTGTAGCCCCTGAGTCCTGCCAGTCTGCCCAGAAACCAGTGAGCTCAGCACCTAAGTCATCAGGATGGGGGAAAGATGGGCAGCCTATATGGATGGCATATATCGCACACAGGTTGATCAAACCCTAAACTGCCTGAAACTCCACCATGGAAACTCTTATACTGCATCTACCCCCTGAAATTCAGTGTCAGACAATTCTTGTGAGTGATGAATTTTCAGGGGAGGGGTCATCTCTGGAAGAGTAGGGTCTCTCTGTCCCGAAGTCTGTAATGTCCATCCACTTCATCACAGTCTCTTGAGGACATGATGAGACTAGAGGCCTTGCCAGGCAAGTGCTGAACCCTGTCTTAAGAGCAGTGTTTCCAAGTCTCCATTGTCTACAGTAATTTTTAAGACTCTGACATTCAGTAAAATCACATGACCTTTGAAAGCCAGCAGGCAAGCAGTGGGAAGATGTGGGCCCACATTCTAGCCAGACAGCACCCAGTGACCAGTAGGCAAGTGTTGCTTAAGAATTCTTGGTCACACTGGAGAAGTGAATGAACAGAAAAACCACCACAAAAAGTGAGACAGGCAGGACGGGCCCAGCTGTGGGGAGGAGCACACCCTCACCCAATACTGGCTGGGGATAGGAGGAAGCAGGAAGACCCACATGGCCTGAGCCTATGGCTAGAAGGACAGGGCTGGAGGTCAGAGTGGGAACAGCGAGGCGTAGTAGAGGGGATAGGTCAACAAAGAAAGGTTGAGCTGAAGCCAGACACATCAGGGACAGAGCCACAGCAGCAGCAGCTTCTGTTGCCCCTCGATCAATGAGTGGGGACCTTGGTGGGTTGAAGAGTTTGGCCTACGATACCTTCAGTATCTAAGAGCTCAAAAGTTGGACAAATTAAGTAGTAATTGCTCATCAAGATAATTACCTGTTGCTTCATACAAACAGTCTCTCGCTCTTCTGACAAATGTGGCAATGGACAACATTATTCCTGCTTTACAGGAGTCTGAGGCAAGAAAGGCCCAGAAACCAGCCACTCAGTGCTGTTGAGAGTGGAGGAGCTGCACCTGCTCTTCTGCAATGCTGGAAGGCCACCTGGCAAAGCCTTGGCCCCAAATCAGTCCTGATGGGACTGAGCCACCTCCTGGCCATCCTCTAAACTGTTGGGTTAGGCACTGCTGCCCCAGCCCCTGCCACCTCCACACTAGAAGACACCCCTTCTTGGAGCTCTCACATGGCACCTCTCATTGCTTTTCTCTACACTCCTCCAGGTGGTGACCCCTGAGGAGGTGAGCACTATCTGTATCTACCTTCAGTGCCTGGCTGGGAGTGACCCCTGGGAAACCAGCAGCTAGACACCAATGCAGACAAGACCAGGGCAGGCCACCAGAAGAAGCAGGAGAAGCAGGCAATGGCTCTAATAATGGGCAGGGGCTCCTAATAAAGCCAGCACCAGGCATAAGGGTCACACATCCAGACGAGAAAACCAAAGTGAGGTGGAGTGGACCTCACACACCAGGCAGCACAGACTGTTCAGCCACATACTATTAGATAGACTGGCACACTTGGAAAGGAGAAGCAGAGCTTACAAAGAGAGAGAGGCCATCAGTGACAGCTGCACAGCAGAAAACTCATTGTGGCTTCAGCACTCAACTCAGGCCTGAGACTACATCCCAAAGCCGGGTCCTCCTGAGCAGCACAAGTCTAGGATCTCGATATCAACAGCACCTCAGCAGACCTACCCGGGAGGACCCACTGAGAGAGGTGTGTGAAGGCATTAAGAGAGGGAGGGCAGAAAGAAAGGCCACACAAAAGCCAGCAGCTCTGAGGGTTTTCACTTTGTAGAATACCTGGCAAGTGCTTTACCACTGTGCCACAGTTACCTTCTCGTTGCTGGGACCAAACACATGACCAAAAGCAGCTGAAGGGAAGAAAGTTTTCTTATTTTCATTCTGGCACACAGTCTCAAGGGAAAGCATGGCGGGAGCAGAGGATGGGCAAGTGGAAAGCAGCCGTAAGACAGTGCGCCAACTAGCACTGGCAAATGGGGGGGGGCAATAAAACTCAAGGCCTGCCCCCAGTGGCACACACCTCCTAGAGCAAGGCTCTAACCCCCAAACTGCTACCAGTTGGGGACCAAGCATTCAGAACACAGGAGTTTTGGGGGGACATTCGAGTCAAACCACTACACATTGCTCTATATCTATTCCCGGCCATTTTTTTCTTTCTCTTCTCTCCTCCCCTTCCCTTCCCTCTCCTTTGCTCTTTTCTCTTCAAGACAGTCTTATGAAGTGGCTCAGGCTGGTCTTGAACTTTGGATCCTCTGTCTCAGCCTCTCAAGTGGTGGGGATTTGCAGGTGTGTCCCACCAGGCACAGCTATAGAAGAAATCTTCCAACACTGAAGTGCTGGGTAGGTATTGGCTATACAGTGTTTTTTTCATAATGGTGGAAACCATGAAATGGGAGTAGCCTTACAGAAAGCCAAAAACTATCAAGAGCAAAATATGAATTAGAGATCTAAGGCACAATGGGATAGCGGCCGAGTATAGCAACACAGTGGCAAAGGACAGCTGGAAGCCACGGCACTGTAACAGCCAGTTCTTTATTCCTGTAATGACCATGCTGAGATTTCCAGAGAGCGCCAGAAGCAGCGGCTCTTACCAACCATGAAGGCAGTGTCCTTGGGCCCATTACCCAACCTCCACAAACCATCATTACACATTACACAGAACTAGAATTTCCATAACACACTACAAAATTCACCCAACACCTTGAGCTTTCTGAGTCACAGAGAATACACCGAGAAGCAAGGAGAGCAAAGCAACATTATGCCCACGTGTTCAGTGTCCATGAAGAGTCCTAGCATGAAAACCAATTTAAAACATAATAACTTAACTTATTCATATTCGCTTATTCCTTGTCTCCATGTCCAGACCTGTGTTGGGGAGACAGCTCAGTGGGAAGAGAGCTCACTGTGCAAGCCTGATGAACCAAGTTGGATTCCCAGCACCCATGTGAAAAAGCTAGGCCTTGCCATATGCCTGTAACCCCAACACTGAGAACAGAGACAGGATTGCTGGGGCCCTCTGTCGCACGGAAATAAGGCACATGGGGCACACACATCTGTACACAAACCCATAGATACACAACACAAGCACACACACACATACTGCATACTACACACACACATCCAACAACAACAACAAAAAAAAAGCAACACAGGAAAGATAATACCATCATGACTAGGAGAGGAAAGAACTTGGCCCTGATGTTACCAGGTACAAAGCCAAAAGAAAGAAAGGAGAGACCCTTGTGTGCCACCGAGGCAGGAGAGCTATTCAGCCAATGCCACAGAACAAACCACCAGAAACTTTTGGTCTTGCCGGTCAGGGTGTTATACTTTTCTGGGGATAGCTAGTTTATCTAGACCTCTGAGTTCTATAGCAAACAATGTCTCTGTGTCCTGAGGGCTGCAGAGCCGCTGTTCCTCCCCATTTTAACTTGGTGCCTTGCCTTCCCAGGTTAGATCCTCCTCAGACAAAAGCAGCTCTCGGCCATTCACACTGGTGCCTTGGCGAGCAGCCATCTTGATGGCACTGTCTCCTCTACTTACAACGAGGACATGATTTTCTCTCTCTTTCCGGGCTTCTTTCTTTTATTTTGGGCTTACGCTGGATGCTTGGGAATCCCCCATCACTAGGACTCGCACTCTACTGGAAGCAATACCATGCTGTGGGTAATTCCTGGCATGATGTGTCCTCTGACACTATGGCATTGCTGTGTAAAGGAGAGGGGCTCGGGGGCTCGCTCGCTGCAGAAAAGGCATCTGGACTTAGAAGACATGGCAAGAGTCTCAAAAGGCCAGTGTCTCAGGCAGGTGCTCAGAGGCAGCCCTGCAGAGGGCTTGGGATGGGCTACAAGGTCATCCTGCCAGGGAGGGCAGGAGTGACATGCTCTAGCCTCATGAAGGAGCAGCAAAAGTGTCAACAGCAAACTTAGAAATGTTCGTTTCATGAATATCTATGCTTTCAAGCTCGGGCCTAATTGAGTAAAATCTACCACAATGGAAGAAGAAGGGTTAAAGTCTGAAGAGGAACTAGCCATTAAGATGTAATAATAAATGATCTATAAACAAAGCATGCAAAACTCTCCAATTAATGAAATTACTGGCTACTTACTCTCCTAGACTTCGGTCACAAAAGGTAAATGCATTTGGGAGGAAAACAACAATATTCAGTTATAGTATAAGAACTTTCAATAAACGGCCAACAGTGAACTTTATGGTCTGTTAAGTACTTATCTAAAATCTACTAGATATATATCTAGAAAAGTTCTTCTATTGACAAGGAAGTAGATTTCTGCTAATTTACTTTACACCCCACTTCTCAGTAGGCTGAGGCAGGAGGATCATGAGTGCCCATGAATCCAGGGCTAACCTGAGCAATGAGCTAGAGAAAGAGACCTCACATTATAAGAGCCCCATTTTAGTGAAGGCACCATAAAATTGACTTTTTACTTGTCATGTAAAGTAATAGGTTTCCTTAGGGTATCGTCACACATACTTAGTGTTGGTAGATTCTCTTCCCTCTCCCTGCTTCTCTTTGAAATCTTCACTGAACCCTCCAAAACAGACAATTGTCCCTTGCTATGTGAGAACACTTAGATGTCACTACACCAAAGAGGTGACGGAGAACTGTGAATGTCTAGACAACCATGGGGTGCAACCCTAAGAGAAACTAACTCTTCTCATCTTTTATTATTAGTTTGCTTGCTTTTGACACATGGCCTCATTAGATAGCTTAGGCTGGCCTTGAACTCACAATGTAGCCCAGGCTAGCCTCATACTCACAGCAATCCTCCTACCTCAGCCTCCTAAGTACTGAGATACAAATATGTACCACTATGCCTGGTCTAACTACTCACATAGAAAACACGTCTTGGGCTTAAAAGGAACCACATGGTCACCTGGTCTATGTTTACTCCACACACATCAGAGCAGGGAAACCACAGATGGCCAGGGACAGAACTAATGGTATGTGACCTAGACACTGAAAACTACCAGTAACTGATAACAGGAAAAGATAACCCTCTGCCAGAGGCCTACAGTGGGTACTGTCCCCAGAAGTAAATATACTAAAAAAAGATGGCTTTATAAAACTAAATTTAATAACAACAGCAACAACAACAGTTTAGGGCTGCTTGACGCGGTCCCAGAGGAAACTGTGAAGTTGAAGGAGGCCTGGATTTCACATTCCTCATCCCAAAGCCCCCAAGACACAGGCCTAAGAGGGATCCTTCAATTTTAAATCCCCTCACCTCCTTCTGTTCAACCTGCAGCGCTGATTTCAGAATATCACGAAGCTGCATCAGCTGCCTTCGTTCTTCATCCTGGGCCTGTTTGATCTGTAAAACCACCCAAGCAGAAAAAAGTGAGACTGGCAAGGTCAGATACTGCAAACCACAGCACTTCCACCCACCCAGAGGATGCCTCCTGGCTAGCCCCACCCCCAGCAGTACAATGGGAAAATACAGCGAGCAAGAGCAAGATCATGTGGAGAGGGGCCCTGAGTGGATGCCTGCCCCACTCCAGGGGAGGGAAGCTACTCACTGTGTGAAGATCTGTGGAGAGTGTCTCAATGGAGGGCTTGAGACTTTCTACTGCTTTCAGTCCATCCTGGAAAAAACTGGGGAGGGGGAACAGAGGAGAGGATGAATTTGTTAAATGAAGAAAAAGCTTTTCAAGGGAAAGTGACTGAAACCATGATGACTCCCAGGGGAACAGAAAGTTACAATATCAGGCAAACTAAGAATCAAATGACACTCAAAATGAGAAATGAAGAGGAAAGGAATTTCGAAAAGCCTGATCATTTGTATGGTGGGTTCCCCCCCCCCCATATAAAATGAGAACACATTTGGCAGTTTATAACGGGAAAAGGATTCTCCAACAATGGCAGCTTTGAGGCCAAAAAGCCATGGGTACAAATAAGAGCATGCCACTAGAGAATTTTCATGAACAGGCAACACTTATGTGGGAAAAAGTAGAGAGTAAAAACAGCAAGAACCAGGCCATCCTGACACACATGAACGGGCAGAGGAGGAAAGCACAGTGGACTTTAAAGTCAAGTAGCAAAAGAAACCGCTTTCTAAAGCTGAGAACTCAAGGCCGTAGGTCACTTATGATACAGGACTCAAATGCACCGGACAGGTCTCCCCAGCCAAGTCGGCTGATTCTCAGCCTCAGAAGCGTGCTGTGTGGGACCCTGTGTGGTGGATGATCTTGTGGTTTAATTAGATTAGAATCACCTAGGAGACACACCTCTGGGCATGTCTGTGAGGGCGTCTCCAGAGAGATTTAATTGAGGAGGGAAGATATAAATGTGGGTGGTGCCGTCCCATGGAGCTGAGCACCAGCATTCACCTTCCTGACTGTGGACACAATGTGTCAAGCCACCTTATGCTGTCATGCCTTCCCACCATGATAAACTCCATCCACTCAAACCCTGAGCCAAAATAAAACCTTCCAGAAGGAGTTGCTTCTGTCAGCTGTTTTGTTATAGCAAGGAGAAAAGAAAATAATATTGCCCATGGAAAGCAGTGAAGAAAAGGCTTCCCAGCGGCCCAGGATGAAATCCAACTGGTAATAGGTGTGATTTGACCCTGCTTGTCTCCTGCCTCAATCCACACCATTTTCCACATTCAGTCCCATAGCTCCAGTCACACCAGCCTCCCTAGTCCTCCATGGCCACCAAAGTCTTCCTGCCTCAGCCTTGCACGTGGGCTGCTGCTTGCTAACAGCCTCGACCTGAAGTATGTCCACTGCCCCACAGCATCCGCCTGCAAGTCGGAAGGGAAATAGTGCCTCGTTACTGATGACTTCCAGAGGCCGCCTTCCTACTCTTTCTCTTGCTTCTAAAAGCTTTTCTCCCATCTGAAACTATGCATTCTGCGATATGATTATTTAACATCTAATTCTCCTGGTTACAGACGATGTTTCAGGTGGGAAGGACATGGGATCCTCAGCACAGGAAGGAAAAGAGGAAGGGAAGGAAAGGAGAGGGAGAGGGAGAGAGAGAGAGAGAGGGAGAGAGAGAGAGAGAGAGAGAGAGAGAGAGAGAGAGAGAGGAGACAAGAGAAGGAGAATTCCAAACTTACTCTATCCCAGTAGATACTAAGGGGGTAGGACAGATGGCTCAGTGGTTAAGGTGCTTGCCTGCAAAGCCTGATGATCTGGGCTTGATTTCCCAGTACCCACATAAAGTCAGATGCACAGAGTGACGCATGCATCTGAAATTCATTTGCTGTAGCTAGAGATCCTGACATAACCATTCTCTCTCTCTCTCTCTCTCTCTCTCTCTCTCTCTCTCTCTCTCTCTCTGCTTGGGAGAGAGGGAGGGAGGGAAGGAGGGAAGGAAGGATGGAAGGAGGGAGAGAGGGAGGGAGGGAGGGAGGGAGGGAGGGAAGGAAGGAAGGAAGGAAGGAAGGAAGGAAGGAAGGAAGGAAGGGGGGAATTAACTAAGTGAGTGACCTGGGTCTCACATGTGTATGAGGTGATTTTATTTTTCCTTTTAAACTTAGCAATGGCCCTACGGGTCTCTCCCATATCAAGTGTGTCACAAGCAGAGGGTTCACAAAAATGAAGTAGCCTGGCATTCAACTCACTGATCCCAAGGAGGAAGAGAGAGAGAGCACAGAGAGACAAGCTATAAGCCACTGCAGCCAGCTCACAGGAAGGACATCAGGACACATGCGTACAATAAGGCTCACCTTATTTATTTATTTATTTATTTATTTGTTAAGGAAGGAGCTCACTCTAGCCCAGACTGAGCTGGAACTCTAGGCAAGGCTAGCCTTGAATTTACAATGATCTTTGTACCTCAGCCTCCCAAGTGCTGGGATGATCAGCAAGAGCAGGTCTCCTGCCTCTCGAGTCTTCCAAATTGACAAATGAATTTGGAGGAACTGCAGGGTCTTAGGAAGAATCAACTGGACTGTTCCCTTCCATGCTGAACTCATGTGGAGCCCATGTTTTATTTAGTTTTTCTTTATGTCACAGACATTTGCTTTAAATTCTGGTGAAACAAGTAGGCAGGAAGAGAGTGTGCTAGGAGAGAAAAGGTATCTGAGCAGGTGAATACAGAGATGCCTGGGGAGAAACAGCTGGACAAACTCTCAGGTCCTCGGCAGCCTGGCAACCCCTCCCTGGGCACAGAGCGATGGTGGGTGGAGTCAAGGGCTCAAGAAATAGCTCTTATTCTCACTCACATGGCTCCCAATGTTCCCTGGATAATACATTCAGAAGAATGACATAAATTTGATTTAAGATGTACATTTCATGCTGTCACAGCTTAACCAACCTTACCCAATTACCTGGAAAACCAGTCTCCCTCCGATTCAAACACCTATATGTCTGTACCCTTTACCAAGCAATGCCAAGCCTGACATTGGAGAAAGCAGCAAAGAAGCCCAAGGGCTGCCCTGCAGGCTGCTCTCAATCCCCAGAACACTCGTGAGGGTAAGGCCTCAGCAAATTTTTCCCAAGTTAAGCCCGTAAGCATTTTTCCAAGCTTTAGCCAAAGAACTTTTACCATCAGTAACAACAGATGAAACCCCGTGTTCTGTTAAACATTTTCCAGGCCTGTCTGACCAGAAAATCAAGCCTCTACAACATGATCATTTAGATGTAGTCTCAGCCCACTCTCTTAGACCCCATGGCACTGTGGGGGTCCAAGACCCTCACATTCACACTCTACCATTATGCCAGGCACCTCGTCAAAGGATGCCCATGGCATCCCTCCCTGGCATGAAAATAAGCTTCTCCAGGGCTTCTGTTCCCAGTTATCGATTCAGTACCAAGTTTGTTGAGTGGTAGCTGGCCACTGCACTCAAAGAGCATTCCACCTTAGGCAACAATCTTGTTTAGTTACTATTCCAAAGATTGCCCTCTTCTACGTTCTATAGAGAACAGGCCCTCCCCCTGATCCAGGAACAAGGAGGGATGGAAGCTATTATTAAATGAAATAAAGGGACACAAAGTATTCTGCAAAATGTAAAAAGGAAAAAAATAATAAAAACAGGCTGGGAAAATAGCCTAGTCATGTGCTTGCCTTGCAAGTGTGAACACCTGAGTTTGATCCCGGAACCTAAATTTTAAAAAGAAAGGCGGGTGTGATGACATACACTTGTAATCCCAGTGCTGGGAAGGTTGAGACAGATGGATTCCTGGGGCTTGCTGGTGAGCCATTCTAGCCCAATTAAGCTAGTTCTAGGCAAAAGAGAGAGATCCTATCTCAAAAACAGTGGGTGATGTTCTGGAACAGCCTCCATATGCATGCACATACACAATAATAATAATAATAATAATAATAATAATAATAATGAGGGCTGGAGAGATGGCTCAGTGGTTAAGGCACTTGCCTCCAGTGCCTAAAGCCCGGGTTCAATTCCCCAGGACTCACGTAAGCCAGACCCACAAGGTGGTGGCCCTGGTGTGCTCTCTCTCTCTCTCTCTCTCTCTCTCTCTCTCTCTCTCTCTCTCTCCTTGAAAATGAATAAAATATAAAAAATAATAATAAGGAAAGTTATTAAGGCACACTGAAGGTTCTACGTGGAGAAGGGAGCATGAAAGGTGCCATAACATGGGGAACACACATGTGGCTATAGGCTCCTGGGGTCCCAATAGCCAAACCTCTCTGGCTCACGTTTTACCACCCAAATATGAATTGCCAGAGTTGCCCAACTGATTTAAGGAACACACATGCGTGTGCATACACGCCCATCCCAAAGGAAGTAGTGGAAGATTCATATTTTCAAGAAGTTATTGAACTCCTGTCCATAAAAGGCCAACTAGTTCACTTTCCACAAGTGTTCTGTTGCTACCCAACTGATAATTTGTGCAAAATAAAGAAGAAAAAGGAAACCCTGAAATAGCCTCTTCCTAAAAAAAAAAAAAAAAAGTCAGCAAGGAAGCAACCCACTTCCTACAGTGCCTGGTGGTCAGGTGTAAGGGTAGAGCTCAGCAACTCCTCTGCGTGCTAACCACATCACCACTTTAGTCTGTCTGAGAACTCACCTTCAAAAAATTCTACAACTCAGCCAAGCGTGGTCACGCACGCCTTTAATCCCAGCACCTGGTAGGCAGAAGTAGGAGGATCACCGATAGTTCAAGGCCAGCCTGAGATTCCATAGTCAATTCCAGGTCAGTCTGGGGCCTACCTCAAAAAACAAAAAAACAACAAAAACCCCTACAAAATCCAGGTCCTCTCCTCTAGGCCAGTGTTTCCTTGTTCAGCTCCCTTTTACTCACCCAGAATACATTCCATATGACCTCTGCTACACAGAAACATGGTATCACCAAAGCTGAGCTTCCTTGGTCAACTGCAGGTGCCTCCCTAAGAGAGACCCAAGGAGGGTGCCACCTGGGAAGGAGGCTGAGGGTGCCACAAAAGCACAGATGAGGCGGGATCCCAGGAGCTGGGTCCCAGGAGAGGGGCCAAAAGGAACAATGTATGGAGTGCAGGCATAACCTATTCAGAGAAAGGTAAGCAGCCAGGTGTGGGCAACACAGCCTCTGAAAGACTTCTCCAACCAGTCCACACCTCGTACTCCAGCTGTGACCAGTGCAACCATGCCATTGTCGCCTCCAGACTGCACTGGAGGAGTGACAGCCCATATCCACTCTCATCTCTTATGTTTCTTCTTGTTACAGCTTTCAGAGGCAGGTTCCGATCTATACCACTCCCCACACTGCTGAGTTAACTACCTGTCGGGCCCCAGGAGACCCGCTAGTGCATGAGGAGAGCAGCTTGGTTTGCCACCTTGGGTCACCGGCACCTCACACAGGAGCATCATGCAAGCGAAGCTTCTGCTTACAACACTTCCAGAGCATCCCAATACCATGGAAGGACATCAAGGTCACCTCTATCTCTAAGCCTTGCCTGCTTCACTTCCAAACATCTCCCCTTTACTAATCCGGCACCACCCTGGTTTTTTCTGCTCTTCAGAGCTGCATTCGGCTTAGAATGTTCCTGCCCACTCATCTGCTGGCTTCTCTTGTCCTTTAGATCACAGAGCATTTGTCTCCTCAAAGAGGCCTTCAGTGAATTCCATAAGTACCTGGTCACCTCCTGTGTAGCCTTGTTGCTGGGTGCTGGAGAAAATAACTGCAGACAGAATAAGGAACCCCAAACTGTAAATCTAAAGTTTTTCTACTGCGTTCTCAGCTTCCTAACTTTCAGATGCTTCTGTAATCCTCCAGTTCCAAAGCCCAATTCCCCAACTCGATTCTTCAAATAGCTTTGCCCACATTGTGCATCACTGTCATGGCACCTTGCACAGGGCCTACTGAGAGCATGCTTGTGACCAAAGTTTGCCAGGTGAAAGAGTGAGAGTCCTGGCAGTGTGCTACCAGCGACCAGGGGCCGGGGCCAGGGGCCAGCAATCAGGGGCCAGGGGTAGAAGCAGTGTGAAGGGCTGATATCTAGGGTACCAAGTACTTGAACAGAGAAGTTTTTCTTTCTCTCCAACTTGTACCTTCCTCTGCTTATAATGACCTCTGGCCTTATAAGGACCAACAACCTATGAAAGTACTTCTTTAATTGAACACACCATATCAACATCATCTCATTTCTTTTTTAACAAACTGAAACTCTTCAAAATCATGTGTCAGATCAATTTGCCCTTCTATAAAAGGAACAAAAATTAATGCCTTTAGTAATTACAGATTTTTTAAAATTCTGTACACATCTGTTTTGGGTGGGGTTTTTTGCATATATATATATGGCGTAAACACACACAGGTACATGCATATGTAGGTGTGTGTATGTGTACATGTATTCATATGCATGTGTAGGTCAGAGGTTAATACTGGGTATCTTCCTCTAAAACTTCTTCACTTTTCAGAGACAAGTTCTCTTACTAAACCTCGTCTAGTAGGCAAGACAGATGAGCCAGCAAACCTCAGGGGTCCTCTTGTCCCCACCTTCCTAGCACTGGAATTACAGGTGCACACCACCACAACAGACACTTCACATAGGTGTTGGGGTACAAACCCAGGCCCTCATGCTCACACGGCAAGCACTTTACCCATTGAGTCATTCTCCCCAGTCCACTTTTAAAAAATTATATATACATTTGCAAGCAAAAGGGAGGGGGAAAGGACAAAAACAGAGAGAGGGAGAGCAAGAGAGAGAAGGGCCTCTAGCCACTGCAAACAAACTCCAAATGCATGTGCCACTTTGTGCATCTGGCTTTACATGGGTACTTGGGAATTGAACCCAGGCTGTCAGGCTTTGCAAGCAAGTGCCTTAACCACTGAGCAATCTCTCCAGCCTACCTTTTTAAAAAATACACACACACACATACACGCACACTTACAAGCAGAAGGAAGGGAGAAGGGAGATAAAAGATATAGAGAGAAATGGGTGCAGCAGGGCCTCTAGCCACTGCAAAACGACTCCAGATGCATGTGCCACTTTGTACATCTGTCTTTACATGGGTACTGGAAAACTGAACCCAGGCTGTCAGGCTTTAACTGCTAAGCCACCTCTCTAGCCCCCCAGTCCACTTTTTTTTATTGAGATATATTTTTCAAATCATAAAAATCACCCATTTGAAGTGTACAAAGCAAAAGATTTCAGTATAGTCACAAAGCTGATCAATCAGTAGTGATTTCAGAGCCTTGCTGATACCCTAGAAAGGAATTCTAGTAGCCAATCCCCATCTCTTCCTTCTTAAGCTGTGGCAACCATGAAGCTGCTTTCTGTCTCTATGACCTTGCTTATTCCTGACTTGTCCGGTAATCAGAAGGGTGCAGCACATGGCCCTGTGCACTTGGCTTCCGTCACTCCTCGTGTCTCAAGGTGCATTCGTGCAGCATATCAGCACTTCTTTCCTCCCCCAGCAGATTTCTAAGGGAGTGTTCATTCCCCTCAGTAAGTACTGCCTCTACAAACAACATGAAACAGTGAAGAAGGAAGGGCTCTTACTTGCATTGGGCGTGGAAGTATTTGATCAGATTCTGAAGTAAATCCACACCTTTCTTAATCTTGATTTCATTGACCTTCAGCAGATACTGTTGAGAAACAAATGAAATGGGACTGTCACAGAAATGAGATTAACACAAGCTTCTGAAGACACCCTCCCCTCTTCTCTTTCTCTCTCTCCTCTCTCCCTCCCTCATTCTTCTTGCACCATCTCTCTGAGAAGGTCACAGCCAGGCTGGCCCCCCACTTGCTATGTGGCCAAGAGTGTACTTCAATTCCCAAAAGTGCTGGAATTACCAGTGTGTGCACTGCTAGGGATCAAACTCAGTACCTTTTACGTGTGAGACAAGCACTCTACCAAGCGAGATGGACCTCCAGCCCAAGACTGATTCTTTATTCTACTTCTTTAACATCTTTTATAGTAAGCAGAGTTTGTAGTAAACCTTTGGTACTTTCTTCAGGCCACAGCTAAATGTTGCTTTTAGTTTAGTTAAGTGCCATGTGAATTACCTGTTTAGAACTAAGAACTTCTACTAAGCAAACATTCTAATGTACCCTGCCAGGAAAAGCCTCACCCTGGTCGCATTGAAGACACAATGGAATGAATGAGGTTTCTAACCATCTTGGATCTTCCTGCATACATACCTCTCTCTCAAGACCCATTCTTTAGAAGGCCACTGTCTACAATTCTGTAGCGGAGGCCCTGTCCCCAAGGCACTTCCTCTAAATGTAACTCTTAAAAATGGAAATTTCAAACAAATTGCATTGTATTAAAGCCAATTTATTTATTTATTTATTTATTTATTTATTTATTTATTTATTTATTTATTTTGATTTTTCAAGGTAGGTTCTCACTCTAGCCCAGGCTGACCTGGAATTCACTATGTAGTCTCAGGGTGGCCTTGAACTCATGGTGATCCTCCTACCTCTGCCTCCCAAGTGCTGGGATTTAAAGGGCGTGAGCCACCACGCCTGGCTTTAAAGCTAATTTTAACTTGGAGAATTCCTCAGATAGGAGGAAGCCCCAGTATTAAGAAATGCATTTGTTCCTTCCTGAAGGAGTAAAGAACAGGGATTATATAAATCACCTTCCCTCATCACCATTAGGCGGGGGTGCAAGGACCCTAAGTGGATTTCACCTCTGACACAAGGTGGCCATGGAAAAACCTGTTGACCTCAGCCCATGTCCACGTGCTCCTCAGCCAGCTGTGCAGTTCAGTGAGGAAACAGGAAGCTGCTCTGAACTGTAACCTACACATTTCCTTTGCTCCATAAGAATTGCCTGTGTGTCCTCCTCTCCTTCCCTGTTAATTGCATGTCTGGCAATGGGCCAAAATGATACAATCCCTTAATAAAATTCTTGGCAAAGTATCACAACTTAAAATGTGTGTAGTCTTTGACCCAGAAATTGTACTTACTGGAAGTTATTCTAAGAGGTAATCAGAGTTTACAGAGATGAAAAGGAATGAAGATTCATGACAGGCTTATTTGTAAATGTTGCCCAGCTGTAAGAAGGGAACAGAGGCCTGGAGATCTGGGGGCCCAGGGGCTCAATCGTGCAGCTACAAAGAGCAGACTTCAGGCAGAGGGGGTGCTGTTTCCTTACACAAAAACACAGAGGCTTTGAGCTATGGCCTTCATGCTCCAAAAGTCTTTGATCCTACAGAAAGGCTGTTGGTGGCAAGAATACAGGCTGAGCACCCCTCCCTGAGCAGGTGAAATGTGAGAAGCATTTCTTTTGACACAGCATTGGAGGAGATTGGTATTTGTCATAAAACCAGCTACCAGTAAGTAGACTGAGAGTCTCCAAATGAAGCAAGCCATCAATACAGAGAGCTGTCCTATAATCTACCTGGTCTTCTTGCTGAAGCCACGGTGTGATTGGAAAAGACCATGCTGACAGGGAACTCCCACCCGTTGCCGGGGCCACACTGAATCTACATTTGGGGACTTGTCCTTTCACCCAACTTACCTCGCACATCTGTAGCTGGAAGAACCGCCTCTCCTTCTCCATCTCCTCTGCGATTTCAGCCCCGCTTATTTCAGTCCGAATCATCCCATGGAGCTTGGCATGTTCCTTCTTCTCCTTCTCTATCTTGGTTCTATGTATAAAGAAAGGCAAGGATAAATCTATAAGTCTCTTGGCACAGCACTCCGAAATGGACAGACTCGGAATCTGCTTACCAGGCCAGCTGAGGCAAGTGCTTACCGTACACTTTACAACAGGACAGCCTCTCCATTCTAAGGAAACTGCCCTAGCCGTAAAAATGTCTCAAACTTGGCCTTCCTGCCACTTACTCAACAAATACTGCCTAAGCACCTTCAGTCTGATGTGGGTCAGAGGAGATGCAAGGCTCATATGCGCCTTGCTCTTGCCCAGTCTCTCTCCTGAGACTTCTTTTGCTTAACTTAAAAATAAATCATTTAGTATTTATTTTCAAGCAGAGAGAATGGGCACACTAGTGCCTCTTGCCACTGTTAATGAATTCCAAGCATGTGTGTCATGTTGTGTATCTGCTTTACATGGGTACTGGGAATTTGAACCTGGGCCGTCAAGCTTTGCAAGCAAGTGCCTTTAACTGCTGAGCCATGGTCTCCCCAGCCCCCTCTCCTGAGCCTTCTCCTAGCTCTCTCCACATGTCTCATTTAGTAAAGTCTCCTTTCTCTACCTTCATGCCCCTTTCCATGGTGACCTCATGCCAAGCTCTACTACCCAAAAGTCACATGTGCAGTTCTGGTATAAACTGACCAGCTAGGACCACACTCAGTTCAACAACCAGGAGGAAAGGAGACACAAAAGTCACAGAGGGCTGACAGTCACCATGGGGTTTATTCTGGATGAACACTTCATCTAAAAGGCTGTCATGAGGGCCAGGGAAACACTTCCTGCCAAGCCTCTGGATGGCACTTGAAGACGCAAGGTGACATTTTTTTTTTTAAAGTTGTTGAGTGACTACTTAGGGGGTTCAGAGCGTTCCCAATCATGGGAGGTGGTGTGGTATGTTTCTTTGTTCTTTTGGTTTTGTGCACAGGCTGGGCACACAGACTAACAATCTGAAGGAGAAAGAACAATGTAAATAAACAGAGCGTCATTTGGCAGAGACACTGAGTTCAGGTGTCTGGCAGAACAGTGACTGCAGGGCCCTATGGCTCTGGGTTTACATTACACAACTCCAAGGTCAACAGAGATTTTTCTAAATAATCGCTACAGAAACACTGCCTAGGAGTTCTAATAGCATACATGACAAGGTCTCTTTGGATTAAAGAACTTCATATGTTAGTGGGTGAAAAATTGCTTTCTCTGTGTATCCCAGAACAACTTTAAGTTTAAAGGTACTACTGCTCCTCAGAGTCTGGGATTTTGTGAATGACCCTACAGATCCCCATATCCAGATGTGCCCTGATCTCAATGCTATCCCTCTTCCCAGCCTTCATCTTCAGAACCAGAAGTCCCTAGCTCTCCTGCAGTCTCTCTCCCACCTTGGTCAGGCTACCATAGAAGTGTCTCCATGCAGTTTCTTGAGGAGGCAGTAGGAACAACGGACTGGAATCAGGCAGAGACCCTCATACCAGGTAAACAGAAGCCACGACTGAGTCTTAGTTCCCCATCTGTGAAGTGGGGATGTGGTCTCTGCTTACTTCACTGAACTGGTCACAGATAAAAGATGTGAAAGGCCAAAGGTAACCAGCTGGAGCCTCTCTGAGTTAAATGGTCCTTCTGTATCCTCTGGTTTAATACCACCCCTGCTGTATGAGTGGATACCATCAATGAGACTCCAGACCTGGGGACAGGGTAGTTTTTAGATGGAAACTTAACATTTCCATGGGTGGAATGAGTGTCAGGGGTGCAGTATTTGTTGGTTGAAGCTTTGTGATCCTTCACTAACTGAAAAGATACCCAAAGATAGCTCTTTTAAAAAACTCCAATTAAGCAGGGTGGCACATGCCTTTTTAATTCCAGTACTCGGGAAGCCAAGATAGAAAGATCCCTGTGAGTTTGAGGTCAGCATGGGACTACAGAGTGAGTTCCAGGTTAGCCTGGGCTAGAGTGAGAACCTACCTTGAAAAACAAAACAAAAATTAAATTAATTATTAAATTCTGATAGTTACTTGTGAAGTGATTCTCTTCCTAACACCCCTCATTTTACCAGATGGCTGCATATGAAAATTTCTGTTTCCATTCAGAAAACATCTTCATAACTCTATTCACAAAGATTATAAAGTTAACAAGAGCCATTTAAAATACTTCCAATTTCTTTAGTATTTAAGATAATTAAAACCCTTATTCCCCACAACCACTAGCTCAGTTCTAATTGGTCTGATTCTTTCTGCTCCGGGAATCAGAAACTGATAGGAACTGTCACAGCAGCTGTCTACAGCCAGCCAGGGGCAGTCTGGTCATTAGCAGAGCTTATCCATGTCTAGGAATCAACAGCCTGTTCTCTTTTCTAGCAATGAAGCAATCAAATAAAGCTGAAAAGAATTGGGGCCTGCAGAGTTTTTCTAAAATGCAGGGGGCTGGCATTTTTGAGACACAAGGAGCAAAAGCTAAAAGCAGATGGCTTTTACAAGTTACCAGGAAGATGAAGCCTAAAAAAACACATTGTTGTTATAAATGGTAGTAAAACAGACAAAATGCTCCAAGACAAAAATAAAGAAACAACTCCTGAACTTTATAGAACATAACATTCTATAATATAACCAGGATACCATTAAAAAGGGACAATATGGAAGATGCCACCACCTTGGAATGAAGACACCAGTTACAGAAGCACCTGCTGTTATAATGAACCACTGAGATACGGGCTTAGGAAAATTCTTGTCTGGATTAGGGTTTATTCAGACAATCCCTTTAAGGAACAAAGGGCTTGATTTAAAATCTACATCTCAAATTACCTACACATATTTTAAAAAATGAAAACACTCACATTTTTGTTTCATAGTCCTTCCAAGCTTTATCAAAGGGCTTTTTCAGATCCTGTGAACAGAGAGGCAGCAATTGAGCAGGACTAATGATTAACTTCTGTGCAAGACAAACATCCTTATCCCTCAAACTGTTCTGAACCCAGCACTAATTTCTGTAAAAAATCATGTAGAGATTTCCATGAAAACTAAGGAACCAGAGTAAAGACTTTTAAACTAGGTGTGGGGCAGATGGCCTTTCTTCCTTTCCTTTCTCCTTTTCCTTCCTTCTTTTTGTCCTTCCTTCCCTCCATCCTTCCTTCCTTCCTTTTTCCCATTTAAAAATATTTATTACAGAATGCATAAGATACACACAAAAAGGAAGATGGTTACACTGTGCCTATCACCTCTGCTCCAGGTTTACCCTAAAATTAAACTCAGAAAGACAAACATTTAATCTAAAAATATTCCTATCTATGCCCTCTAAAAGAAAGGGACTCTGGCCTTACTATTAATATATGTGCCTCCTTGGCATACACAACCATAATTTGAGCCCAGAAATCAGAATCAACACCCCCCACCACCCTAGGGCTTTCTTCTGTGCTCTTCTATTTTGAACTGAGGGTTCATGCTCTCTGACAAGACCTGGCTCAAAAATTACTGAGCAATTCAAAATTCTTTTCACGTGGCCCCAATCTAGTCATGCTTCCTTAAACGGGGTTCTTCTGGAAGAGAAACCCTTTTCTGACTATGTGTTTATTTTTTGCCTTTTCGGTGGCAATCGAGGACCTCCCTTCCCTCTCCTTGGCAGCATGGTGCACAGTGTAGACCCATATTTCCCTGTTGAGACTTGTTTCCTCCCTGTCAAAGATACCTTCCCTTGAGTTTTTCTGGGAACTTAGTTTTGCCTGTTCTCTGGGTGCCCTCCCCCCAGGGGAAATAGACAATGTTCCTTGATGTCCTAAAAGCTTTCTCTCTCTCTCTCTCTCTCTCTCTCTCTCTCTCTCTCTCTCTCTCTCTCTCTCTCTCTCTCTCTCTCCATGCTTTGTTAGGGGCACACCAAGAGGTCTTGACAGAAGTCCCTAAGCTGAGCCAGACAGGTGTACCCAGATGAGACCTGAGACCCCGGATATTGCAGGCATATACAATCAAAGGCCTAGGTCTCCCAAAAATCCAGATCCAGGAGTCTCAGATGGCTATTTGTTCTCACTTTCAAAAAAAAAAAAAAAAATAACACCCAGCCTACATGGTGTACGTGGCGAGCAGAGAAATGAAGTCAGCTCTCATACCGTATGAATGTGACTTTCCCACCAGGAAGACCATCCCACCAGGATCTTTCTCAGAGGGAAATCACTGTTACCACAGCTGGAACACTGGACTTATCCCCTTAGCTATCCCTGGAGTGTTTAGTCTCCAAACCAGCCTGGAATTTCCTCAGTATTTTCCCTTTCCCAAGCTTGCAGCACCAACAGGACAACCGGAAGCCCAAAAGGTAGTGGTAAAGTGGCAAATAAAAGAACAGCAAAAAGCCATCCTGCGCCCTTGGTAAAAATGCACTCATGTGGTGGCTGCCTGACAGCCAATGCCACCATATTCTCCAGACATCCACACGCTCCAAGACCATGACCAGAATACCATACATACCCCTTTCACTCCTTTCAGGTCTCCCTTCAGCAAACTGTCCAGAGGGAAGGAGATTATGTTGTTCATATTCTGAATCTAGAAAACAAAACAGAAAACAAATAATCTTACTCGACTTCCTTTGCATTCCTAAGCAGGCCCAGCAAGAATGTTAGGAGAGGACATTCGGTAATAATTTACCTTCGAAGCATGAGGGCCTTATTCAGACACATTTTATTTCACAAGTGAGCAAGTATCGAATGTGACCTAGATCTGCATTTTTTTATTTTTATTTATTTATTTGAAGAGAGAGACAGACAAACAGGCAGACAAACAAACGGACAGAGGAAAAAGGAGATAGAGAGAGAGTATGGGCACACCAGGGCCCCCTATCACTGCAAACAAACTCCAGATGGTTGCACCACTTTGTGCATCTGACTTTACTTGGGTACTGGGAATCCAACCCAGGCCATCAGGCTTTGCAAGAAAGCACTGTTAACCACTGAGCCATCTCTCAGCCTATATGTTCTTCAACAGTATTAGCCTTACATTGTTAAGTATGAAAAGACAATCACCATGGGCAAAAGATATTTGAAACCAATCAATGACAGAATCAGCTCACAGAGCCTGGAATCAAAGGGCACAATCCATCTACTCCCACACTGCCGAAGCCCTGCGCTGCATTGAGGTCCCAGATGCCACACCAGACAGCATGCTTCCAACATGGGGGGAGGGAGGGAGAGAGGGAGAGAGAGAGAGAGAGAGAGAGAGAGAGAGAGAGAGAGAGAGAGAGAGAGAGAGAGAGAGAGAGAATGTATTGTGTAAAGGGGACAACAGAGAAAAGAAGGGCAGGAGTCTGTACCCCTTGTTCTTCCTGCATCAAGGAGACAGAGACTGTCAGTTGTCACCATGTGTTAATTCAAGAGCCAGACCCTCCTGACACTCAGGCAGAGCCAACACAGTCGGAGCGCTGTGTCACATCCTGAACCTCGCAGGCTCCCTCCCCAAGTGGATATAAGCACCATGAGAGCTGCTTTCTCCCTCTCTGGCTGTGCACCCCCTGCTGCAGCACAATGCCAGCCACACACATCTGCCAGTGGCCACATTACAGAAACGGGTACTCCTTCTAAGGTACCTTGAGTTTAATATTGAGAATTTTCATAAATGACCATGCTGTCATAATGCATTTTGATCATAACCCCTCCCATTACCGTTTGTCCCCTCTGCCCTCCATCCCCCATAACTGAACCCCTTCTTTTTTCCAACAAGTCCCTCTACTATTTTTGTGTCTTTTCGCCTCCTCCATCATACATGGTGGAACGCTGATGCTCCCAATATTGTGCACACCTTGTCAGTCTCTTTCGGGGTCACTTCACGTCGAAAAGACAGCATTACAGCATTCCCTACCCTTTGGCTTGCCCCTCTATGGCGATGTCCATGGGCACCATTTTTAATGACAAGTTTTTCAAGTGAGATCAAAACATACATGAAAAAACTGTAAAAATGTATACTGATGGACACGCCAACTATCATTCAGTCAAATGGAAGATCCATTACAACTATCATTTCCATTTAGTAACTATTGTTTTTAAACAATTTAACACTTTTATTATTATTGGTGGTGGTGTGTCTGTGAGAGTGGGGGATAAAAGAAAGAGAGAGATGGGGAGAAGAGAGAGAGAGAGAGAGAGAGAGAGAGAGAGAGAGAGAGAGAGAGAGAGAACACTTGTGTGAAGATCAGAGGACAATTTTCTTGGCTCATCCCTCACACTTCCATCTCATTTGAAACAGAGTTTCTTCCCGGATCTTGCTCAGCTGTTTTTCTTTTATGTACCTGCCACTTCTGGGAAATTTTCCTATCTCCTCCTCCCACCCAGCCATCAGTGGGCTGGGATTACAAAAGCACACTATGGCTTCTAGGTGGGGTCTATAGGATGGACCTCAGGAACTCAGTTACTTATCCACTGAGCCTTCTCCCCATCCCCCAAAACTCAACATCTGTCATGGACCTGGCATCTGTCCAACGCACACTGTAATCTGCTGTGGGGATGAGCTTCAAGAGATGAACTGTTCAATATTGAAAAGCAGCCCTGTGGAGGATAGTGACAAAGGACCAAGCCAATTACTAATCTGACAGTAAGTACACCTGGGTTTCCATGGTGACCCACAGCAGGAAGACCCTGCTCAGCCCACCCCTCATTCCATATTTCCCTTCACCACAAGGCAAAGGACCCTCCCTATAGACACCCTGTGGGGCTTGTTGCTCTGTTACTGGCCCTCACTATCCGCCTGTCACCGGTGGGTCCATCTTTGGCACTTCCCCGCTCCCTACTACACAGCCAGGTCTTCACTACCTTGCAGCCCCTCCCATACCACCTCTCCACGCCACACCCATGGGTGGGCCTCAGTGCTCCTTGTCTAGACAGAGGCACCCTGCCACCTGCTTCTCGTCCCTGGCTTCCCCAATTCTTCCTTACCAGTCCTAACAGTTGTCTCTAATAAACACCAAGCCGCTTAGTCTTGTATGTAGGACTCCCCACAATGCATCTGATTTGCTCTTCATCTCCCCATTTGGTCTGCTGAACTCTGCTTCGCTGATTCGATGCTTGTCCTCAATCTGTCATCAGACTGAAATGTCCTCTTCCTTTCCTTATTGTTCAGAGCTCCTTACTTCCAGCAGCAACTTGATTGCCACCTCTCCAAGAAGCTTCCCCAGCAGGAAGATCCCTCCTTTCCAAACCCACAGTATTTTCTTTTTTTTAGATTTCTCCTGGAATTCACAGGTACTAATACGGGCTGCCAAACTGTAGGCTTTCAGTATTGATTAATAAATAGCTCAAGACTTGGAAGGTCCTGTCTGAATCTGGTATGTTCTAAAAGGCAGCATCCTTCCATGTGCCCCATGGCTCCTAGCACAGGGCATGGCCTGGGGGCAAAATCACTGCACATCACTATTTCTCTGAGCATCGAGTACAGGAGAGAATCTTCAGAGGCTCAGATGCAGCCTAAGTTACACTGCCATCCTGAGAGCAGCCACAAGCCAGGTGTGGTGGCACACACCTGACCCCAGCACTCAGGAAGCCCAGGCAGGGGGGAGGATCTGGACTTTGACACCAGCCTGGTTTCAACTCTGTTCCAACTAACAACAACAAAACGCCAGACCAATTTTAGCACAGCAAGTGTGTGTGTGTGTGTGTGTGTGTGTGTGTGTGTGTGTGTGTGTGAATTCATCAATTCTCTTGTTGCATAATGATTGACTCTACTCTGTAAATAGATGGCTAAGAAAGTAAATGAAACATGACCCCCAGGAACGTACAAGCACGTCAAGCATCATCAATTCTAAGGAATACCAGGTAGGAGCAAATTTTCAACTGCCGTTTTAAGTAGTCAGGTGGCTCGTCCAGGTAGAAAGGTAACTGTCCCAGCCACTGAGCCTTGCTACCCTGCCCTTTCCTGTACACAAGCATACAAAGCATGGCTGCATTGCTACACATGCATTCTGACCTGAACACTGTCTGCCAGGGAAGGAGCCAGTGCTTCTCCACTGAGGCCAGGACATGCAAAGTGAGCAGCACAAACTATAGCTCGGAGCTGCTTGTGGTGGAAGCCGAGCTAAAGGCACCAGAGCCATCAGCTGAACAGGGAAGAAAGCAAGGTACTCACAGGTTAAAAGTCCTATTTCAGGAAGCTAAGTAAGTTTTCACTAAGGGGCTTGTAGCTATGAATGTATGCATGAGGGAGAGTGACACTCTCCATGAGAGGAGAAAGACCATCAATTACAATTTGGTGTATACCTCTTATCTTGAGACTATTTGTTATTTATTTCAAATCAGAAGTTAAGTACTGACAGCAGATGTATCCAGGTGAAAAGAGGTAAGGCAAATCCTTGGGACCTATCGGGCAATATCTGAGAAAAGCAAACAATCTGCAGAAATCCACACACATTCAGCCAATGGGCTTTCATTCTCATCCATTCAAACAATGATGCGACTGTACTAAGCCAGAGGGGGGAGGAAGGGCCCACAGTCCCCTGTGAAAGGACATTCAATAACCAATTACAACTGTGGAGAATGGTCACAGGAGGTACACATAGCCCCAGGCAGTGGCAGAGAGGAAGCAAGAGGTAAAGAGGGGTTAGGAGACAAGACAATAGAGACAGAACTTGGCCCCCAGGAACTCGCAGTTTAGTAGGAAAGGTAAACTGATTAAAAACTGCAAACTATAAGAAAGTGCCAGGGGATTTCTGAGAAGAGTTACTGTTACTCTAAAAGCAGAGAAATCTCCTTTGAGACTGACCTTCAAATGACGGGATAAGGGGCTGAAGAGATGGCTCAGCAGTTAAGGTACTTGCCTGCAAAGCCTAACAACCTGGGTTCGATTCCCCAGTATCCACAAAAAGCACAAAGTGATGAATGTGTCTGGAGTTCATTTGTAGTGACTGGTGGCCCTGATACGTCTATTCTCTCCTCTCTCTCCTCTCTCTCTCTCTCTCTCTCTCTCTCCCTCCCTCCCTCCCCTCCTCCTCCTCTCCTCTCCTTTCCTTGCAAATAAATAAAAGTATTTTGTAAAAGATGGGATAGATTTATCTTCCTAAGGGGATGGAAGGCAAAGGGCCAGGGGAAGGATATGGAGAGTGGACTGAGGCACTGAGGCAGATCAAGGCAGCTCAGTAGCACAGGTTGGGACAGTGGAGGGGACTGCTGGACAAAAATGCATAGGCGCCAGGCCAGCCAGGGAGTCTGCGCTTTACTGCTATAAAATTGTAACCTGTATTCGTTACCTTCGCACAGCTCCGACAAGATAGGCAAGGCAGTAGAATATTGAGGCTGCTGGTCACATTCAATTCATAGTGAGGTAGCAGAGAATGCTGAGTGCTGGATGCTCAGCCAGCTCTCTCCCTTTTATTAGTCCAGGAACCCAGCCCGGGATGGTGCCATCCACAATTAGGGTGGGCCTTCCCACCTCAACTAACCTAATCTAGAAAATTCCTCACCAGAGATTATTCCCATGGTGATTCTAAATCCAGTTAAGTTGACAATCAGAGATTAATTATCACACAAACTGCTGCTTTTTAAATCAAAACTAAATTACAAAAATAGATTAAAAGCAGATCTGTGGTTGCCTGGAGCTGGAGAGAGTACATGTGCTATGCAGACTAGAGCCTGGAATTCACAGGTACTAATACGGGCTGCCAAACTGTAGGTTTTCAGTATTGATTAATAAATAGCTCAAAAATCTAAAAGAATGGAGGATGAACACAAGGAAGCTTGGACCTTTGATTCAGCTCTATAAATTCCTCAGTAGTTCTCCACAGAGAGGCAAGGAGACTTTCCTCTTTGTAGTATTTGTAACTCACAAGCCCCCCTCTTCTGTACATCAACCTTTTCCACTGACAGCTGGTCCCACAGACCTGTAAACAGGCTCAAGTCCCTCCTCCATTACAACCTTGGCAGAAAGTTAGGGAGTCGTGCAGAGGTACATGTGAGGTAGCACACAGACCCCCTCCTTTCACACGTTCCATTCTAGCCCTAGGGGGGGGGGGCTACTACTGTTGTGTGGCTAAATACATATATTATGCCCACCAAACTGCCCTCTAAATACTTATGTTTATGCCCATATATTAATGCTACTCTCACTTTTGGCTAGAGAAGCTGCTCTTTTCAAATGGTGGTGACCACTGCAGTGACTCAAAAGTCATCAAAGTGCTGAGAAGAAGAGACAGAGGAGAGCTGGGGAGATGGCTCAGTGGTTAAAGGTGCGTGCTTGCAAATCCTGTCCTTCCTGGTTCTAGCAAGATGCACAATGTGGCACATGCATGTGGAGTTTACTTGCAGAGCTAAGAGGCCCTGGAGCACTCATATTCATATCCCCCCCCCCCCGTGTGTGTGTGTGTGTGTGTGTGTGTGTGTGTGTGTGTGTGTGTGTGTGTGTATCAGTCTCTCTCAAACAAATATGTAAAACTATTTTTAAAAAAAAACAAAAAGAGACAGCAGAATGTTCAGCACTGACACATCTCTATCACAACCTCCAAGGCGCTGGAACCAGTGCAGAACAGGTGAAAGAAAGAATATAAGAGCCAAAGGAAGAGGGTGAGTATTTTGCAATACTTTCAGACACAGTGTTTGTGGCACTCATGGCCTCACAGTAGCTGATGGTCCCTACACAAAACCTGAACAATAGGAAGGGAAAAATGATAACAAGAAAGAAGAAAGGATTCAGTGGAGGGGTAGGGGAGAAAGAAAAGAGAAGGTGGTGGGAGGGGATTTATGATAAGGCATAGCATCTAATATGTGTGGAGGTTACCAAAAAAATAGTTTAAAATGAAAAAAAAAATAGGTAGCTAGGGAGACAGCTAAGTGGTTAAAGGTGTTAGCGCAGGTTCAGCCTAGGTTCAAATTCCCAGTGCCCACATAAAGCCAGGTGCACAAAGTGGCACATGCACCTGCAGTTTGTTACGGTGGCAAGAAGCCCTGGCATGCCCATTATCTCCTCTCTCCTCACAAATAAATTAAATATTTAAAAAATTAAAATAGAAATAATAAAGACTTTTGGAATTCCCCTATACCAAGGTGAATTACCCTTTGAAGAGCCAGTAATAGAGAAAGGGAGACAAAAACTGAACACTATTTGAGTTCACTAACCCTTGTGAATATCTACCACCAGCACGGCCATTTCTTTCTGTATTTTGCGACCACACCGGTGTGCAGGTTAGACTCAAGGATACCTGCAATAGCCCTCAATACTCCCCTGCCTCACCTCTCTCACTAGGAACCCAAAATCCATGGCAGTAGCCATTGCTTTTTGCTCTGGGGCTGTTCTAGAACACCGAGAGCTGCCGAGCAGTCAGTAGCACAGCGTGTTCTGAAAGAAGTCCAGAACTCAATGGGGATGGCAGACAGCCTGCTCCCAGCCCTTGTCCTTCAGCCGTCCTCCCTGTGCCTGAGACCACACTAGCCTGTCCCTTCCCACTACAGCTTTCCCCACTGACCTTCAAAGTTCACAGACTAAAGGCGTGACAATAAGGTGGCACTAATCCTCGGCCAAAGAAGTGATATCAAAGTAGAATCTAAATGTATTAATTAGGTGGGTATGCTATAGCCAAAAGAGCATAGGTATCTAACATTAAATCCAATTTTTGTTCTTTCATTTTATTAAGAAAATGCTTTTATTTCAATAAAAGAAGTTGAAGGAAAGAAAGACTACAGAAGTCCTGAGGTAAAGACTTCAGATAGCAAGCTCGCTCCATTAAGTGACAGGATGAGCTCATAACTCAAACCTGAGGTGCTGGGACAAGACAGAGTACTGCTGTAATCTTATAAGCAGCAGGTGAGGTGGAGCATCCCTGTTCCCATCAGGTAGAGTCTCTCCACCAGGTGAGGTGGAGCACCTGTCTGCCAGGTGAGGTAGAGCATCCCTGCACCCATCAGGTGGAGTCTCTCCTCCAGGTGAGGTGGAACACCCCTGTATCCATCAGGTGGAGTCTCTCCGCCAGGTGAGGTGGAACACCTCTGCCAGGTGAGGTGGAGCACTCATCTGCCAGAATCCCAAGAGAACCTTGCTAGCCTCCTTTGTGCCACAGCTCTCAAGTCTTCTACCTCCAGGCAGTCTTCAAGTGTGCTGGGCCGAATTCACAGTTATCCTGGGATACCTGCAGCCTGTAGGGCCCAGGTGGGACACACCTCGGGGAGCAGGATGCTTGGTGGAACTCCTGGGTTCCCCTTTCAGTGTAAGAGAAGTGAAATTCCTCAGCAGAGGCCACACTCCCTCACACTGCAGCTCCATCTTCTGCCCAGCCTCCTGGTCTCTGCTTCTGACAGATGCTGATTCACATAGGGCTGGTTCTGGGACTACGAGTCCCTGGTCCACTACGCAGTCTCTGAAGTTAGAGGCAAGACATTTATCTGTAGCCAATCTTGCAGAAATCAGTTCTCTGTTGGAGCCTGTCGTTAAGAAGCCACTTCTCTGACTGGTGGTGTGTTCAACACTAAGTGACACATCTCTATCACACCTTCCAAGGAACAGAGAACATTCCAGAAGAAGTGGCAGAAAGAATGTAAAAGCCAAAGGAAGGGGATGAATGCTTTGCAATACTGTCTTCCAGACACAAAGTGTCCATGTTCTCATGACCTTACAGTGTCTGATGGTACCTACATAAGACCTGCATAATAAGAGGGGGGAAATGATGACATCCACACAGAAGAGAGACTAGTTAGAAAGAAGGGATTAGTGGGAGGGAGATTCAGGAGAAAGAAAAGGGAGGGAGTTGGGAAAGAATCATGATCGTGGAATATTGTCTCTATAAGAAGACTGTCAATAAAAAGGTATTTCTTTTTTTTTTTTTTTAAAGCCAAGCATGGTGGCACACACCTTTAACCCCAGGACCCGGGAGGCAGAGGTTAAGTGGATTGCCATGAGTTTGAGGACACTCTGAAAATATATAGTGAATTCCAGGTCAGCTTGGGCTACAGCGAGACCCTACCTCAAAATAAAACAACACAAGCATTTTTTTTAAGCCATTTCTCACCACAGAAGTGGCCCTTGGAAAATCTCTCAAGTATTCTCACAACCATCTAGCAAGGGGAAAAAAAAAACTCAGAAACCGGGCTGGATTTATGACCTGTTCAATGTCACACATGTTACATTTCTGGAGCTGCCCGCCTGTTTCTCCCTTTATTTTGCATGAATGCAGAGAAAACTGGCAGCTTTCTGAAGGTGAGAATCTCACCCATTAGGAAGAAAGTCTCACTTCATACTAAGTTGGCCTTTTCCTGGCCTCCTTCCAGCTGCTTCAGAAACATTCTTTGAGGCCTCCTAACTACGAGAGGGGCGGAACTGAGAGGCTTAGCCATACCGAACTAAATGTTTTTGAAATGTCCAAGGGAAGCAAAGGAAAGGCTTCTGAGATAGGACAGATGTGACCAAAACCAGCAATAAGAACAGTATACAAAGTCCCATAAAAAAAATTCTACAGTCAGCCCAGAAACATTTCTACAGTTGACCTTCCACACCGGGCTTGAACTCGAGTGTTAAGTTAGGCTCAAATAAGATATTTCTCTATCTTTATTGGGAAACAAGACCAATAATTCCATTAGGGGAAAGCTAAAACTAAAGTAATGTTCATGTCCTCAAAGCTATTGTGGCTGGGTTTCACAGGTCACAGCTCATAACTCTAACATGTCACCTGAGTGCTGGGCACCTGGGTGCTGGGCACAGTGCTCGGCAAGCCCTTCCCACTTGCTCACTGGCCACGTGAGGCTGAGCCTGACTCATCATCCTTTGCGCTAAGGGAACCTTACTCCTCTGGCTGCCTCCTGGCCCTCAGTAGCACAGCTGCAGGCCTGTTTGCATACTGTATTTCCTCCTGTCTTAGCTTTTCTTACATTACTCCTTTCCATCCTCAAAAAGCTGACAAGAGGCCTTGGTTCCTTTAAATGTCATGGTGGAAAGTCCACAAGTTTGGCATTTGAAAGCCTGGCTCTAGATCCCAACTCTGTCCCTCACCAACTGAGGCCCTGGAAGTTACTTAATGTGGGCACCGGGTGTCCATAGAGCCCTTCATGGCAGTCCCCAGAAGCAAGGGAAACAGAATACCTAGAATACCCAGACTTGTCACACCGTGATGCACACCACATCCTGTCCAGTCCTGTCCTGTGTCTGTCTGTAGTGGCAAGTGACAAAGCAACCAGTCACAATCTCCAGGACCTGCCTTGCTTTCTTCTACTACAGAATGATAGTAACAGCCATAATGGAAGGAGCTGCTTCAGCTTAGCTGACAGCTGTCTGTGTGGGTAACTGAGGACGACACACTTCACTCCACACTCTACCACGCGGAATGCTGCAGTGGTCCTTCTACATCCCAGAGTGGCCAGCGACCCTTGAACCTCCCCAGAAAGATATTAGCAACGTACAAATCCAGGGCCTCCGTTATCTAACCTATCAAGTGGGGGTGACCATGATTTAAAACTTAGAGGATTGGGACAAGGATTAAAGAAGCTGAAACACATGAAAGTACCTGGCTGGTGAAAATCAGGCAGACAAGGGGAGCTGAGCTGACTAGGGGTGAAGGTGCAGAGTGCTGGCTCCTCCCATCTAGCGTGCTCCCCATTCCCTCTCACTGCACACCTGCGATTGGAGACAGGCCCCCAACTCCTTTCTCCTTCTGGAAGTTGCAGAGAAATGGCGCATGGGAGCTAAATTTCCCCAGTCTTGCTTCTTCCTATGCTCAAGCTTGTGGGCTGGGTCTGAGTCCACGTAGAGCTGTTTTTCTCTACTTTTCTCGGGATTGTCAAGGCATTGGCAAGGAGGGCTCTCTGATTCTGACGCAGTGTGTTTTTGTTAGTGCCCATGGAGCACCTTGGGCTGGGGCTCTTCCCTCACTGCACCAGGGAGCCCTGCAGTCTCCTCCACGGAGGACACCCATCTCTTATTCTCGTCCTAAAATGCCTGTTGGTGGATGCTGGACCAAAGTGAGCAACCTGTCTTTTATGTTTCCTAACTGTTGCTTTTTCTATCTTTTGATCTACTTTCTGTGCTGACCTTTATCGCTGGATTTTTAATTTTGTACTTTCTTACACTGACGCTCTCCCCTCCCCCACCTTCTTTAATACCAGCAGCACAGCCTGCCCTGTAGAGATGCGATGTCTCTGGGTCTCGCTGAGATCGTCAACAGAGCTTCTGGAATGCTTTCTTCTGCTCTCTGCACTGCCCTCTTTCCCCGAGGTCTTGTTTCTATTCTCATTCTGGAGGATGGTGATCTGTCCTCACAAGTGGGACAGAATGGAAGGAAGCTGACGGGCCAGTTCTGTCTGTGTGGAGGGGCTGAGGGATCAGGTGGCACACTGATGTTTCCTTAAGGGACCACGTCAGCATGTCTTGGTGGTGAGTCCTCTCCTAGGCATGTCTACATAGTCCTACATAGTCCCAGGATGTGGGATCCCAGACTCAGCATGCAGGCCACCACCCAGTTTGGGACATCAAAATGCTAAGAGGTTTCATCTAAGGGCAAAAAAAAAAAAAAAAAAAAAAAGACACTGTTAAGAGCCTTTTATTTTTAACAGAAACATTTTCAAGTGAAGATGGAGAGACCAAGAGCCTTGTCCTGCCCTTTGCCCTTCCCGTTATTAACTCATATGTTATGTTGCCAGCTTTCTGCCCTTCTGAGGTCAATTTCACTATCATTAACACCTCAAGAATGAGCTGTTTTTACACTCCTTCTGAGCTTGCTGAGAGGAGAAAGGAAAAGGGCTCTGCTGTTTGCAACCTGCACAGAGAGCATGACTGAGTCTCTCTCTGACCTGGTCTT
>PVHP010006180.1:39929-61774 GCA_004024765.1 Zapus hudsonius
CCGTATTACCAAGCACCGGCCACAGGCATCTGTACCCGGCCTATATTTCCACGGGCTCCCTAAGTCAGACATTTCTTTCAGTCCTGCTTTATTAAGGCTCTGCATTTGAGAGCGTGAGAATTAATATTTATGTTTATTTCTATGCTTTGATTATAGCTTATGTTGCTGTGTAAGATAAAACTGAAATATATTCATTAAACATAATTAGTTTCAATGTCTACTATAATTACCAGAAACAGACTATTCTATGGTTTAGAAACTATTAGAAATGGAAATCAGAGGCTGCAGAGATGGCCTAGCAGGGAAGAGGGCCAGGCAAGCATGAGGGCTTGAGAGGGCCTCACTCACCACAAGTTTGATGCCCTAAAACCCATGTAAAACAGCTGGGCATGGTCACCCATGCCCATTACCCCAGTCCTGTGGGAAACAAAAAAACAGAATTACTGGAGCTCACTGGTCAGCCAGTCTGACTGAAAACAGCAGCTCTGGGTGCAGTGAGAGACTGTCACATGGAAACATGGGTGAATGACAGAGAAAGAACACACAACATTCTCCTCTGGCCTGTGGGGGGGGGGAGGCAAGGAAGGAGGAAGGGAGACAAGAATCTGAAGTTAATAGCCATTAGGAAAATGAACATATTTACCCATTCCATCCTACAGCGGCACACATTTATTGTTTATTTATTATTTGCAAGCAGAGAGACAGACAGAGAGAATAGGTGTTGCAAGGACCTCCAGCCACTGCAAATGAACTCCAGATACATGGATCACTTTAAGTGGATACTGGGGAATTGAACCCAGGCCATTAGGCTTTGCAGGCAAGTGTCTTAACCACTGAGCAATCTCTCCAGCCCCTAGAAACACACATTTAAAACACCAAGCTGACCTGGCCCTGATGGTGCACACCTTTTATCCCAGCACTCAGGAGGCAGAGGTACAAGAATCACCATGAGTTTGACAACAGCCTAGGACTACAGAATGAGTTCCAAGTCAGCCTGGGCTAGAGTGACCCCCTACCTCAAAAAACAAAACAAACAAATAAACAAACAAACAAAAAAAGACCCTATAATAAAATACCAAGCTGAAGGGCTGGGAAGATGGCTCAGCAGTTAAAGCCACTTCTTGCGAAGTCTGCTGGCCAGAGTTCAATTCCCAAGCCACCCATGTAAGTCAGCCATGAAAAGTGGTGCAAGGGTCTGGCAGTAAGAGACCCTGATGTGTACAAACACACACACACACACAAATAAATTTTCTTAAAAATACCAAGCTGAATTTAAGTCATAGAAGGGGTTGTGTGGGAATGGGGTTAATGTGAACAAAATACATTATACATGTGTCTAAAACTGTTAAACAATAAGTGAATTTGGAGGGGGGAGCTCCCACCACAGTGAATAAACGGAGGCCAGAGGACAACCTCATGGTGCTGGTCCTTGCCTTCCACCTTGTTTGAGAGTGGATCTCTTATTTCTTGCTGTTGTGAATACCAAAGTAGTAGGCCCAGGATTCTCCTGACACCACCTCCCTCGGCCACAGGCCTTGTGGATTACAGATGTGTATGCATCCTATTTTACACGGATTCTGGGCTGCGAACGCTCAGTGGTCAGACTTACACAGCAAGCACTTTAACCACTGAACCATCTCCCCAGCCCATCTAACAAAACATAATTTGTTATAAACAAGCTCATGTCATCTCTTTCACTGTAGAATAAGTCATTAAGGACAACCTGAATCCATATGCTTAGCTGTGGATCATATTTGTTTCAGAAAAAAAAAAAAAAAACTATTTTATTCCCTTTGAATCAAAAAATTAAAAAAAAATTCATGTTAAGAGTAAAATCTACAAGGGTAAACTTTATTCCAAATTGACCCAATATGTATAAAAAAATGTAATTCTTTGAAGTTCTAGGGAGCCACAGAATGTCTTCCTAGTTTGTCAAAAAATGCTTGTTTTTTTGATCCCAACCCAAGTGTTTCACACACCAACGGCACATACACAGTGAGCACTGACCAGGTTTTTGAAGAGCGCTGTCAACTCCTTGGTGAACACTGAGAACTTCAGGAAGGCGCTTCCTAAATCAGGGTCATCTCTGCACACGCAATTCCCGCCAAACTTCTCCAGAGCCTGGGTATACTGCTCTTCGTTCTCCACGTGCGCTGCAAAAGCAAGCCGAGGACTTGTTATTAAAGTGCTCCATTCCCGGACCACGAGGTTCTTCTCAGTCATGAATGAAACCAAGCAGATTCCCAGAATAAACATCAGAGAACATCCTCAAAATAAACATAGAGAAGTCAAGTTGCAGGCTCAGAAATATTGTTGCTGTTCCAAAGACCATCTGCTGTGCCAGCAACTGTTCTCAAAGAAGCCTGAAGAAGACTGGCCCGCAGTCTTCAGCACACCAGGAGACTCCCAGAGATACCCCTCCCTCTTATGCCTTCCAGGACTAATCTTGGCCCAGTGACCACAGAAGCCATTTACCTAAGAGAGGATATGCCAGCTCCTCCCCGCTGAAGCCCAGAACACCCAGTCAGAGCCACATACTTGTCGCCTCCTAACAGAGAGACTACAGGGTCCTCTGAAGCCCAGGCCATGGTGCCTCCTCTGGCCAGTGCCCTCCTCTGACTGGGTCCCATTCACCCTACCCACTTATCTATCCCTAAGATTGCCCTGTGGCCTGGGTTTGTGCCCCCGCTGTTCTTTCACTTGTGTGTTACACTGAAACTGTCTGGTAAAGGTGCTCTCATGCTTTGGAAATGCTTAGAGCAGAAGGACAAACCAGGTTGTATTCATCCTTATGGATGAATATATAAGATCACAACACATGTGGTTTGGACAGAAATAGCAAACTCTGTCATCCACCTTACTGTCACTACGACTAAGGAGAACACCTTAAAGAGTGAAGTCTGGCCTGGAGTGTCCACTTTCTGGACATTAAGATTTTACACAACAGGCTGGGGAGATGGTTCAGTAGCTGTGGTACAAGCTCAGTGCCTGCCATGCAAGCATGAGGACCTGAGTTCTGATCCCCAGAACCCACTTGAAAGCTGAGCATGGTGATGTTCACTTACAAACCCAGCACTGGGGAAACAGACAGGAGGATCCTGAGGGCATCATTGCTAGCTAGTCCAGCCAAATTAATAAACTCTAGGTTTATCAAGGGACCCTGTCTCAAAAATAAGGTGGGCGAGACTAGAAGACACTTGACGGCAATCTCTGGGTCTCCACATGCATGTGCATATACATGTGTATAACACACACACACAAACACACAGGGGATTTTTTATCTTTTGACAATTTTCATGTACATAATGTACTTTGACCATAACCCCCTCCCATTACCTTCTTTTGTCCCCCCCCCTTTTCACTGAATCCCTTTTCTTTCTAGCTAGTCCCTCTTCCATTTTGATTTATTTTTCCTCTCCTCCATCATCCACAATGGAATACTGATGGATCTAATATTTTGCAGGTCTTGTGCAGGTATTGACAGCCACTGTGAGGTCACAAATGCAACAGCCACTTCATGTCCAGAAGGGTGTTTCACAGCAGTCTATCCCATCCTCTGGTTCTGACATTCCTTCTGCCCTCTCTTCTGCCATGTTCCCCAATAGAGATGTCTCGTTTAGTGATGAGCAAATCAAGTCACTTATTCTTAGCACTATGATGAATTTTGAGACTCCTTGGTAATTACCACTGTGGTAGTTTGAATGTGAAATGTATGTTCCCCCATAGCCTGAGGTATTTTTTTTTAATTAAGCTTGCAGCCTGTCTTCTAGCAGGTGGCTGAAGGAGGTGTCACTGGGTGCAGATCTTTGTTCAGCTCTAAGGTGTTGTAAAAGAGCCAGTTGGAGCTCTGCCTGTTTGTGCTTGATGGTGCTGTCTGCTGTCTCTTTGCTATGGATCTATGGAAGTGAGCCAGCTTCTTCTGCTATGATGAAACTTCCCCTGAATTCTGTAAGCCTGAAATAAACCCTTTCTCCCCTAAGCTGCTCTGGTCAGATGTTTTAATGACAAAAAGGTAACTGCAATGACCACCATTTGCAAAAAGAGAAGCTTCTCTGACCAAATGTGAGAACAGCACTGATCTAAGGACCACACATAAATATTTAAATATCGAGAGGAGGGCTTGAAGGACACAATATAGTCATTTAGCCAAACAATAGTAATAGCTTCCTTCCTATCATGGTTTGATCCAGGTGTCCCCCACAAACAAATGAATGTGTTCTGATTGACTGATCCCCAGCCAATGGCAGTTTAGCTATTAGAACCTTGTTGGAGCTGTGTTGTTGGGGGTGGGCTTATGGGGGTTATAAGCCAGCTTCCCCTTGCCAGTGTTTGGCACACTACCACTGTTTGCAGTGCTGTGGCGGAGGTGATGTCCACCCCTCTGCTCATGCCATCGTTTTCCCTGCCATGATGGAGTCTCCCCTCAAGTCAATAAGCCAAATAAACCCATTCCTCCACAAGCCGCTTTTGTTTGGGTTCTTTCTGCACAGCAACTAGAATGCTGACCGCACGACCTCCTAAGGCCCATGACCTTCCTAACCAGGTTTTCCATACCAGGCATGAGTAATCCATGTGAAGCAAGACTCAAATCCAATCAAGAGAGCAGGGTGTAATCTATAACAGTCATGCCTCTATTGCACCAGTGGGTGGACACATCTTGATACACACAGGTCTTTACCAAACTACAGAAGCCATAGTCCCACCTCTGATCTTTGATTCAGAAAGGAAGGTAGGGAACGCAGGTAATGCATGTAAGTTAATATGGTTTAATATTCCCTCTCTGCTGGACAGGCCTTTTCAAGTGAAGATAGCAATTTGCATTTGCAAGGGTCTTGGATGCCTATGCTTTCATCATTTCAATTAGAAATGGAACACAGCTACTTTCCAGGCACATGAACTCCATCAGACAGAGGTGGTGTGGATGCCTCACCAAGAACAAACCCTGAAGATACCCTTGTAACTACAAGTTCTTCCTCAGGGAACTAAAACCATTGTCAAATAAATGCTAATGCCTGTCTTGACAACTGGCATGGACAAACACACACACACACACACACACACACACACACACACACACACACACACAAAAAAAAAAAAAAAAAAAAAACCCACCACACAAGTCACTTTTAAGGGCTTCCCTGAAACTGAGCAAATCCAAGATCCTACCAGGGAAACATCATGCCCTTGACCACCAGAGGTATTTGAATGTCTATGAAGATTCTAATGTAGATCTAGCAAAGACTGGAGAAAACTAAAATTCAATGTTTGAGTCTTTTTCCTATTAAAAAAACATTCTAGGGAGAAGGCATACAGCTCAGAGGTAAAATGCTTATGATGCATGTACAAGGTCTTGGGCTCTCAGAACCAGGGGAAATATTTCCAGAATGAGAACTAGGAATTCTAAATAAATTACATGTGTTTCTCAGCCTGTAATTAGCAACTAACTGAGGCAGAAACACTCATACATACACACATGCACATATTCTCTATATATATATCTCTCTCTGATAAATAAAAACTTTCGAAAATCAAATAATGTCCTAGTTAACAAAGCTGAAAGAGCTGTACAACTGGACTTCAAACCATCACATACCACAGAACCATTCCTCAATTCTCAGCAACAATGATGTTGATTTCATAGCTAAAAACAGCTTACCTTGCCCAAACCAAAAGTTTAGATTTTTTATTATTTTTTTTAATGCAGGATCTCATTCTAGCCCAGGCTAACCTTGACCTCACTATAGTCCCAGGCTGGCCTTGAACTCATGGTGATCCTCCTACCTCTGACTCTTAAGTATTGAGGTTAAAGGCATGCACCATCACATTTGGACTAGTTTTTAGATTTTTAAGTTTCACCTCACAGGGTCTGGGGTGCTTGCTTGTAAGTCTGCCAATTAGAGGTCAATCCTTCCTAGCACACACAGCCAGACACAAAGGGTAACATGTGAATGTAAGTCCCAAGGCAGTGGAAGGCAGAGCCAGGAGAATCCCAAAACTCACAGGTCAGCTAGACTGACCTTCCCAGGGGCAAATATGAAGAGAAACCTTGTCTCAAAGAATATGAGAGAACCAACACCCCATTCTGAGCTCTACACACGAGCCTATATATGCAAACACAAAATAAATATACATGCATACATACATTACACACACAATGCATACACACATATACACAAATAAATAATAAAATAAAAACTCCACCTTACAGATTGATCAATAATCCCTATTTCTCTCTACTTAGAACTCAGTACATGTGGTTAACTATGAAGGTCAGGCCCTTTCAAACCACATACTATTTTTTAACTATCTCAAAGTTGGTGGTCAAGACACAAGAATTCCCAGTGTGGTTTCAGCATGAACTAATGACCACAGCAGACATCAAGCAAGTACCACTGGGGAGGAGGAGGCAAGAATGCAAGCTTCCCCAACCCCACCTCATCCCCTGGCCGGCTGCTCTACGGGATGTCAGTCCAGACAACCCAGTGTGTCAAGGGGGGGGAGGTTCCATGGGTCCTTCTTCCATGTACAACTGGACACATCTTGATACACACAGGTCTTTACCAAACTACAGAACCACAGTCCTACCTCTGATCTCTGATGGTCCGAATGCTTATGAAATGTCTTGCTCCAGCCTACATAGCCTATATCCATGTACCTTTCTGGGATGCCCAGAGTGGTGCCCACATTGAGAACAGCAAACCCTGCATCAGTACAGCAACTGCTCCAGATCATCCAAAGTTGGAAATTTTCCTACTAAGAGAACTGAAAAGAACTCGCCAAACTTAAAATAGGAGCCTAAAATAAATAGCTTGGGAATAAGAGTTTCTGGAAAGATCCCAAACTGGATCTATCAGTTTTGACTTCCAGAGTTATGAAAGCTGTTCTATGAAGACCTTGTGCTCGCACTCCTCACAATTCAAATATATCATCTACTCTGGTTCTCAACAGTCCAGAGCCAACAATCTCTCCTCTCTCTTGTGGTTTTCACTTGACCTGATCTTCAAGGAGAAGGAGAAGGCCCAGTGCATATGGTTTAAGCAAGAATTCCTGGATCCAGAGGCTGCAGGGATGGCTCGGTGCATAAAGCACTTGCCATATGGTGCATAAAGCACTTGCCATATAAGCACGAGGACCTGAGTTTGACTCCCCAGACCCCAATGAAAAGCTAACAACTGCCAGGCATAGTAGCACACCTCTTTAATCCCTGTCTGGGACTAAGCGAATCCCAGGTCAGCCTAGGCTAGAGTGAGACCCTACCTTTAAAAAACAAAAAATAAAAAAGTTAAAAGCTGTGGAAGGCTTCTGTAATCCCAGCTTGCCTATGGTGAGCTGGGAAGCAGAAACAGGAGAACTTCCTAGACAATCATGGACCAGCTAACCTGAAGAAAGAAGGGGTGAACAATGAGAAACCCTGCCTCAAGTGAGGTAGAAGGCAGAACTGACACCAAACGTTGTCCCCTGACACATGCCATGCCACACATACAAATATTACACACCAAAACAAGAATAAGGTTACTGAATCCAAAAAGACAAAAGGTGGCTCCCTTACTCTTCCTAGGATGCACATACATACGACCGACAGGTCAAAGTGCCCAAAGCCGTGTCAGGAAGCAAGCCACCACCACAGTGTTACAAAACCTGCCCAAGGTTGTAAGGGTCGCTCTGGCCAATTCACCTTCAACACAGCACAACCAGTCTTTAACTACCTCCAGCCAGGCAACAGAAAGTCTGTCAGTGGGCTGAAGTGGGACCAGGGACAAGTCCACTCACAGGAGCAGGAATGAATGCCTAGAGAAAGGGACATCAAGGTGTGTGTGCTGAACATATGCTCTGGGCCAGGCAGCATGCTGGCACTGAGATACAGGCCCTTGGTAGGGGGCGTTTGGGCTAAGGTCCCAATGACAAGTAGAAATCACCAAGTGAAAACAGGAAGATGTGAATTCGGGGAACCCCAAGAAGCCCCATGTGTTTCAGTGGCTATTAACACTGTCTCTTTCAAACCCTGTCTATATCCAGCTTTCAACTAAAACCACAACAGAGAAGCAAACATCTCCTGTCCCCACCTTTTTGGGGCTATTTGTGTTCACTCTGGGATCCTGTCATTCCAAGGATGCTGAGAGATGACCTACCCTGAGCCCTTTCTTTAAAGACAGGAAGCCAATGGGGGTGGCAACTGCACCAAGCCCATGCAGGGAGCTTGTAATGCACTGGAGTTGACCTCAGGCTTCCTGACTCTTTGCCCATGCTTGGAACTGTTTCTGCATTTGCTCATCAGATGATCACTCCCCTCGGCTCTACACTAATAAAAGGTCACACGCTCGGTATACCACGATAGCTCAAACACCAAGTGTCGTCACCAGCAGGAAAGTAAAGGAGGCGGGGCGCTCATGCTCCAGTCTGACAGCCACCTGGCCCTGCCTCTGTGACGCCCCACTCTAACCCCAGGCTCCAGACCACAGCCACCTGGGATGTGTCTGAGGAGAAAGCATCTGCCCAGGCAGCACATTCCAGCCACCCAGACAGCTGGTGAAGGGAGCATCCAAGGAGACACTCCCCAAGTGACATGATGACTAATATTCAGATCTGTACCACACTTTCACGTAGAGATAGTCTATACAACGTAAGGTAAATAAGAACATTTCCTCATACCCTGGGCCCTGCACATCGCCTGGTTTCAGATACAACCTGAAGCACACAATTGCATGGGAAAGCAATGCCTTAAAGGTGACCATCCTCTTCCTAACAGGGTCACTTCCCTGTGGACATCCAGTGTGAGAAAGCTGTTTTTAGACTTCATTTCTAGAGTCAGGCCATGTGAAGGACCAAAAATAAGCTTCTGGTTCACGGCTTGGTGATCTGTACTGAAAGTCTTTTAAGTCATCTGTGCCATTCTCACTTCTAGGAAGAGCGAAGGTTATCGGAGATGTGTGCAGGACAATTTATAGAGCGAATGTAAAAAATGTGAGCAGAGCCCCAGAAGGAGAGACAGTCGGGGAATAGCACATATACCGGATGGAATACAAGGTCTGCTTCTAACATCACCACACTGGAATGGAGGACAGAATGCTCAGTTTGAAAAAGGCAGACCACAAAATTAGATGCTTAGTCTCAATGTTACAAAACATAAGAAACAAAGAGGAAACTAAAATGAAAATTCATCAAAACTCACATTGTGCTAGTAAAAACAGAAAGCATTCAACAAATTATCACCTTTCCACCATGTAGCAGGCTCCTGGCTTCTGGAGGTTGGTGTTTTACAGGTGGGGTTGTTTACCATGGTCATGTAAACAACCAGCCCAGGGCTGCCTAGCTTCTAAATCCAGGAGGGCTCAGTGCAAACACTCACCAAGCTGACCACAGTCAAGATTATTTGTCCTGATGCTTTTCTGGATTTTTCTAAATTGTCTGAACTTATATTATCTTTACAGTAAGAACACAGCATAAAGAAACCACTGTCAGTTGCAGTGACCAGAATGTTTGAGTTCTTTGTGCATTCTAAAGCAATGCAGTCTGTCTTTCTAGACCAGAGCTTCCCCTGGAAGAACAGACATGAGCGAAGCAGCAAACATAGGGGGGACCCATATCACCGCTGGTAAGACACCAGGCTCCAGGGAATTCCCTCCACTCCTACACTTCCTCTAACACCAGAAGCCCCTCCCACACCAAGGCTGCACTCAAAACTCACTTCCTTACACCCACAGATTAATCCTGCTCTCAGCTCTAGCAGAAAAGCTTGATGTCTTTCTTGATTTTATTTTTTTTTAACTTAGCAGGGAGAAGCAGTAAATTCAGGGAATCATAAGTGCTGAAAATAGGGACTCTAAATAAAACATAGAGAACATCCCCTCCAGGATTATGGGGAGAAGTACTGTGGAACTCTGGCATCCAGACATGACAGAGCTATTTGTTGTAGTTACACTGTTGTTACTGGGTAAAACACCCAACCAAAAGCAGCTGACAGAGGAAAGGATTGATTTTGATTTTTTTTAATTTTGATTTATAATCTTGAGAAGAAGGTTCATGGTGGCAGGGGAAAGCTTGATATAAACAAAGGCTGGACATCACTTCTGCCACAGCAGGTGGAAAACAGCAGCAAGAGACTAAGTGAAGCTCTAGCAAGGGGGAGCTGGCTATAACACCCAGAAACACACCTCTTTCAGCAAGGCTCCACCTCCCAAATTGCCACCAGCTGGGGACAAAGCATTCACAACACATGAGTTTATGAAGGATATATAATTCAAACCATGATATTCCACCCCTGACCCCCATAGACACATGACCATCTCAAGATGTGAAAGTGCACATAATTTATTTTTTTAATTAATACCAACACTGTTCAAACATCTTCACAGTCCAAAGTCTCTTAACTATAAGCCTATAAAACCAAAATATAAGTTATATACACATAATGGCAGAGTAAACATTCTTACTGCAAAAAGCATAACAATATTAAACAATGAGAGATCAAAAACAAGCAGGGCAAATGACAAATCTCACAACTCAATGTCCGGCATGTGTGATTTGTAACAAAGTCTCTGGGGTTCCAATTCTGTCCCTCTAGAGGGGCTGCTCACAGCTGGCAGTAAACTCCATTCTGAGCCAGCAGCTTCCCTCAGCCACTGTCTCACAGTCCTGGCATCTCCAACCTCTTGGGGTCTTCACTGCAACCCATGGTTTATTCTCATGGTTTCATCAAACCCCCATGGTTTGATGGGATTCCAACAACCCTGCCTCACATTGTCCAGTGTCCATCTCCAAAAAACTGTGTTGCTAATTCAATGACCTTCTCTTTCCTGCATGTTACAAATTTGTAAATCTGGGAGGGAATGAAGTTGACTTTTGAATAGCAGGAAATCTCCTTCAGCATTCTTTCTACTGTCCCAATAGAGAACAGTTGGCCCATTCTCAATGGTGGTAATCTCTCAAACAATTACAGCTGAAGTAAGAGCAATCTTTGGCCCAAAACTTTCATTTCTTTCTGTGCCATATACTTTTGCTCATACCAGTCCATTTCTCCTAAACTCAACTGTGCTCAAGTTCTCAGGACATGGGCAGAACACAGCTCGTCTCTTACACAAACTGCCTCTAGCTCTGTCCAGATAAAGCTCCTTCTTCCCCTCATAAGCCAAGACTCAGCCCATATGTCTTTCTGAATTTAGGTCTTTCAACTCTGACCAGAATAATCTATCAAGCTCTACTAAAAGAGCTCAAAGGCATCTCTTGGTCCAAAAGTTTCAAAATCCTTCCACATTCCTCCCACAAATCAATTCCAAAAATCAAAGTCACACAGTCAGATTACTAGCAGTAACAACCCCACTCCTCTGGGATTTTCTGTTGTAGTTACCTTTTTTTTTTTTTTTTTGTTAGATTAAAACACCTAACAAGAAGTAGCTGATGGGAAGAAAGGTTTTATTTTGCAAACTTCATGATGGCAGGGCATGGCATGAGCAGAGGCTAGACATCACCTCTGCCACAGCAGGTGGATAACAGCAGCAGGAGAGGGAGTCAAACTCTGGCAAAGGGGAACTGGCTATAATGCCCCAAATTCCACTACTGGAAGCACATCTCCTCCAGCAAGGCTCCACCTCCCAAATCGCCACCATCTAGGGAATATACATTCAGAATACATGAGTTTATGTGAACATCTGATTCAAACCACTATACCATTGCATTCATTAATTCATACCAGATGTGGATTCCTGCATAAGACTAGCACATGCATGACTGGGCCAGTCTGCATTTGGTTATGGACAGGGAAGAGGCTTGGGAGGCTGTTCCCATCCCTTATGAGCTAATGACATCTAAAGGTTTCCAGAGAAGGGAATCATTTTCTTCCATGGCATAGCCATAGTAAGTGATGAGAAAGAGTATACGAGACTGGGGGTGGGGGGTAAGAGATGGCAATGTCTGGTGCATATGTAGAAAATATATATGTATGAAAATGCCAAAACAAACTTTTTTTTCCAAAACTGTCATTAAGGTCACCAGTCCCAGCAGATGCTGCCTCAAGACATCTGAGCCTGCCTGTGGCCAAAACAGGCCTCTCCTAGTAGAGTGACTCAGATAAAGACGTGATCTGGCTGTTGTCTGGGATCATTGCACGTACTTTGATCTTGTCATAATAATGATCCTGTCCTTTCAGGAACAGCTGAAAGTCCACGTAAATAATTCAACACAATCCCCAATTACCTTCCACCACTCCTACTGCTCAAGGTACATATGGAAGCCGAGTGAAGGGTGCAGAATGATAGATCTGCTATGGAGCTTTTGTTATGTTGATGATTTCTGTCCCTTTAGAGTACAGAAAATATCAACATTTATGTGTACTTTCATTTTGTATTTCCAATTATCTAAAGGATAATTTCCAGTCATGTAGGAAACCTAAATATACAAGCAATAATGTATACAGATGCCGAAAATAATTTATGCCCTCAGAAGCAAGCCTCTAGTCAGAGAAAGACTCAAGTCAGTCCACTCAGTACAAAGACACAAAGCTAGAAACCAAATGGCATTTGGACAGTTTATAGGCTTGGCGTGAGCACAGCCTGCACAAGACCAGATGATGAAAGATTCCATCTAGGTAATAGAGAGCTGCTAGGAGGTTTTTTAAAGGAACATAAAATCTGCAACAAGAAAGATGAATTGGAGCCAGGCATAGTAACTCAATGGTTATAATCCCAGCACTTGGGAGGCTGAGGCAGGAGGACTGCCACAAGTTTGAGGTCATGTCTGAGTACATAGTGAATACTAGGCCATCTAGAGTACAGAATGAGATCCTGTCTCAAAGGGGAAAAAATAAATAAAACAAATAAAACAAATAAATCAAGGGATTCATTTAGAAACATGATGACTAAACTTCAGAACCTGCCAGCACACAAGATAAGCATGTAAAAGCAATCCACAGTGAGAGCAAACACTCAAGACACAAAGAGGAAACCCTCTAGGGCTGTGGGCAGCAAGACTTCTGGCACTTTTCTCCTAAAACCTAGTACAGGATGTGACTGAAGCTGAGCTCCAAGCTGCCTGACTCACTCGGGACTGTCCTGCACCAGCACTAGCACTGTCTGTATCCCAGGACTGTTCTGAGCCCAAGCAAGGGTGCAGCCAGCTCTCCTCTAGCCTGCAATTCCCAAGTGTCTTGTGGTCAAAATGGGAGGGGAAGTCACTTTTCCTGAACGTGACTACTAGAGATTACATCCAATTGTCTAAATGTCCTTTTACAGAGGGAGCAGCACATGTTGACAAAGCAAGATGATTAGCCATGGCATAGAATGTGCTTTCTGCATCTACAAGTTGCTTTGGGCTTTTCTCTCCTTTGTTTTACTTCATTACACCTGGGGAAACGATTCCCATTTCTTACGATGGTGACTTGGATAAGACACCTAAAGAGTGAGAAGTGACAACTCCTGGGTCTGATGAGGCCGTCATCTCTCAGGAAAAATTAGGAGCCCCTGGCAAGTCACAGTGTCCAAGTTCTTGTATAACAGCCATTGTGCCTGCTGTGAAGGGTAACCAACCGATAAATAATCTTTCATCTTTACGACAGACAGGTCTGCCAGATTGTACACATGAGGAAACAGTTCAGAGGTCTCTGCCGGGTGACCTGGCCAGTATTTTACATTAAAGCAAGCCAGCCCAGGAGATGGTGTCTGTGAGTCTCCATCCCTTCAAGACCCCTCCCCCTCTGCCCCCAAAAGACCCAGACAACATGGCTCCTGAAGCTCACATCTCTGCTGGCCACCTCCTACCGGCCAGCACCCCCCACTCCCCAGGGGGCTTTATAAAGGCACTTTGGCCACAGCCACCAGCTTTGCTCTTTTCCTTCCGACCAAACTTCACCATGGCTGAGTGCCTTCCCTTGAACTTCCTGCTTGCAAATATCTGTCTACCCCTACTTTGCCCACTCACTTGTGGTCTTTGTCTCTCTCCCCCATTTCTTTACCTCTCATTTATACCCTCACTCTCACCCAATCCCCCCTCAGCATGTCAGCCCACAGCCCTGGGTTCTCCCTCCCTACTCAACAGGTTCTCTTTTATCTTGCCATGGGTCCTGGGCAGATTTCACAACAGGAACTTTACCACTGGCATCTCCTCATGCCACGTAGGGGGGAGGAGAGGCGAGGTCCCTAATATCACACATCACTCCTTACCTCCTTTCCCTTGCCCCAAAAGCTGTACAGCACTGCCCCAAATTGGGGAAAGATTAATAAAAGTACTTGGATTCATAACATCCACGTTTCTGGGCTCCAGACCTTCTCCTCAGACCTCCCTCCCAAAGCCCTGATGGTGTCTACCTGTGAAATGGGACACTTTGAACCATCAGGGGTTCTTCCCCTTTCCACTCTCAGAAGCACTCATAAACATTACAAGAACACTCTGGTTGGCTTCTCTAGGTATGTTTTTGTACATGCATTTTTGAGGGATGCATATACCCTATTGTATCCTGAAGGAGGGAGCCTGACCCCTGACTGTCAGATCTGAAGTAGAGGACTCTGAGAAAGATGGTTTCTTTGGGCCTAAGATTTTATTTTGATGCCAGCAGGGGAGTGGCAGAGCTTGCATGGAGGAGGGAAGAGACTTCAAACCTGATTGGTAGAAGAAAAGAATGTTTTCAGGTCTTGGCGAGAGGTAGGAAGGGAAGGCTCTTACATCATGCTGTATGGGGTGTCTGGTTTACATGAGGGGAGAGTTCGCCTGGATGATACTGGAGGGCTGGAACTCCAGTTGAGCTCTTCTGGGGAAGTGAGTTCATCTTTATCTAGAGCCAACCAGGTGGTAGCTGGGAGGAGTTGTAGTTTTCTGGCAGCTCAAGGACAGAATGTTCTAGGAATTACCATAACATTTTAAGATCCCAGATCTATATATAGAAAGGGAGGGGAAAAAGAAGTCTATGAAAGCTCCATTTCAATAACCGGTCAGAGCCTGGGGCCATCTTAGACTAGGAAAGCATGGAAGGAGGGGAGAGCCTCAATTTCTACCAAGGCAGCAAGATCATCCCTAGCATGCAAAGTCACACCTTTGGGGTTCCTTCTGTGATTAACGTGCTCATCACTGCAGCTGGAAATCCTGTCTGCTATAACCAGCGGAAGTGGTTAAGAGTCACAGGCTCATCACCACAGACAGGGCTCCATCAGTCTTTGCTCTTAACCAACAGAGGCAGAGCTAGCCACCCAAACCTCAGACCTGGAAACACTGTCTCCCCTCCCCCTCTTCAAGTCCCATGCTCCTGGAACCTTCTAGTGATCAGCTTACCCAGTTAGCTTCTCCCTCATACCAGAATCAAAACTTGCTCTTGTGACACCATCTTTAGAGAAACAAGGCACGTTGCTTGTCTTCCTCACCCTAGAGAAAGTCTTTTTCCTACACTCTCCCTGACCTTCCAAAACTGAAAGTCCAAGGGTCCTTCAGATGTCCTCCAACAATGAGCTTCCTCTGGCTCTAGGATTCTGGGGTTCTTCTTATAATGCTGCTCTTTCAGTAAAGGGTCACTGACCTTCAGGCATGGCTGAGGTCACCTGTGACTCACCTCTAGAACATATGATGTATGAGAGTTCATACTGAACTTGTGACCAACCAAAAACCCCTGAAGATTTTTTCAGACGGAGGACTGCATCTTCATTCACACCCTGTCTGTGCACCAGGAAGGGGTTCAAAGGTCAAGATATTTTTGCATCCGGGAATCTTAGTGTCTGAAGTGGCCATCATAAGCATTTTCCTTTGGTTGCTACATAACCATAATTCTGAGAAGGCTGATAAGGAGGCTTTGGCTTTTCACTATGGCAACAACACAGGGCTCTCCTTCCATATACAGATTTTATTTCTTTCAAGAAATAAAATGGCTTTCCAAAATCTCTGTGCCCATTTTCAAAGCCTGGCAATGTCCCAGAGGACCAGCTCCACACACCAGCCAGGTGCACTTCCTAAGAGAGTTTAGGAATGACAGGACCCTGAGAATGAAAACAAGGAATATCCTGAAGCCTGAGAGGAAAATGAAGGCTATCCTCATCTCTTCCCCTAAGGAATCCTCATAGCCTCTACTTTGCTAGAGGCCAGAAATGTCAGAAGGGTCTGGTCTTTCCATGTCTATTCTTCCCTAAAGAAATTTCCTTTTCCTAGAGGAGATCACCACACCCTCACTGAATGGATAGTTCCCTTTCCTGGAAGATTAAGATTCCTTGAAGACTGTCTATCTCCTTTCCCAGAAAACTGGCCCCTGACCTACAAACCTGGCACCTGGGCTGGACTAGTCTGTTCAGCCCTTATCCGCCATGAAAGACCCCTATCTGGGTTTCTAAGAGGCCTTTCTCTTTTCTAGGAGCCCCACTACTGCCTCCTCTCTATAATAAGATCTCTCTAAACTTTTAACCTCTGGGTTGGGGATTTCATACATCGAAATTCAAAAGACAAGAACCTGGAGGTGGAATTCAATGGAAGCTTCATGTGACCGTGAGCGTCTGACACCACAGTTCCTGAGTTATAGCCTGCCCAAGAGCCAAGAAAGTGCCCATCGCTCTTAATTCCCATATCAGTACCTTCTGGGGGAGGGGAGCAGGTATTGGTATGTGCATGCATGTGCACAGATGCAGAGGCCAGAGGAGAACAAGAGGGGCCCTTCTCCATTGCTCTTCCACCTGGAACTCCAGAGGATTGTAGTCAGAGTGGCTGACCAAGAAGCCCCAGAGATTCTGCCAGCCTCCGCCGGCCACACCAGGACTGGGGTTATAATTGTGCATGGCTACACCTGCCTTTTTATGTGGGTGCTGGGGATTGAACTAGGCCCTCTCAGACCCTCACACTTATGTGGCAAGTACTTTGACTCCCTGAGCTATCTCCTCAGCTCATATATACCTTCTTAATGTGTAATAAAACTTCATTTCCTAAATTATTTATATATATGTATATATAAAGCTGGCCTATGTTAATTATATCAATAATAAAACTAATTCTTCATATTAAATTTAAACTTACTATGTATAAAGCCATGAAAAACATACACATAGAAGGCTGATCTCTCATTTTCCTCTGTAGGTGTAAAACAGTAAATGTTTCAAGAAAAACTAGCATTTCTTCCTTCAGAACTGCGATGGTTTCTCTAGTAGCCTCAGTTTAAAGGTCAAGAGAGGCTGTCGTTCTCAGTAGGAATGCTCCACCAAGTCTTCACACAGCAACTCCAGAGAAGTGAAAATGAAAGTTTCATGAAGCTTCTTCCTTGAAAGAGATGAATGTTCCCACCCACCAGTATGTCAAACACAGATGATAAATGTGAGCTGCAACTTCTGACAGGGAGAAAAACACCTTTAGGCGGAGGCTGGCCTTGGGAAATTTAGACGACTGAGAGTTTTAAAATAAATATAAACTGGGATTCTTATAAAAGGTCAAATAGCAGTCCATTGAGTGGGAAAAAATAATCAAAATAGCTTCTCAACAAATCAACATAATGGCATTGACAAGCCAGATCATAAACATTCCTGGAAACAAACCTTTGGGCTGTCATCCTTTCAACAAGGAGCAGACATAATTACTTGCTATGGCATAACAAAACCTAGATCCAGGGGACATAATGACACTCTTCTGGCCCAATACAAACTGTCAAGCAGGAAGGGGTTTCTAAGGAAGGATTCTCTACAAACAGCTTCCCACCCCCCATCCCCTACCCCCACCCCGACACTGTTTAACTAGTAAAGACTCAGGCTTCTTTTCAGATCAGCCAAACCAGAAACTGAGGGTGGGCCTCAGCCAGTTTTTAACAACACCCCCAGGGAGTCCTCAGAATCCTGGATTTAAGACAGGGCTTAACAATTTTTTTCCTTTTTTTTAAAAAAAAAAAAAAAACAAGAACAATTATCTAAGGTTCTGAAGTTCAGAGACAATATTAAAGTTACTGTATAAGTAGATAGTAAGATGGCAAAAACCATTCTTAGTTCACCAGCTGTAAAAACACAAGCAGCTAAATCCCAGCACTTGGGAGGCAGAGGTAAGAGGATCCCTGTGAGTTTGGAGGGTGAGACTCCATAGTGAATTTTGGGTTAGTCCAGACTAGACTGGGACCCTACCTCAAAAAACAAAAATAAGCAACAACAACACAACCACAAGTAGATGGATTCACTTTGCCTATCCATGCTTCAAAGTATCTCACATGTTTCGCCCATATAAATACACCTCAAGTAACACACAGGAAGTGGATGAGTGGCTGACCTGCTTACCACATGTGCATCCAGAGCCTACCTGCCAGTTGCACCTGGGTAATCCTTCACCAAGAAGCCTAGGAGTGACAATATTAACAATCCCATGTTACATATGAGGATGAGGCTCACAAAGATTAATTTTCCCAATGTCATAGACTTTTTGAGTGGCATCATAAGCCTTTAAACTGGGCTTTTTGGGTGGTAATACTAATGAGCTCTTTATTATAAATTACAATACCCTTGACCTCAAGGACGTGTGGTTAATCAAGGGACAAAGACATAAAATGATTATAAAACAATAGAAAGCAGCATTTAAAGTGCTAATAGGACTTCATATTAGGGACCATTAGTGGCTTAAGACAGAGTCAAACAGATTCAAGGGCCACGGAGATGGCTCACTGGGTGTGGCAGTCTGGTTCAGGTGTCCCCCATAAACTTGTGTTCTGAAGGCTTGATCCCCGGCTGATGACAATTTTGGAATTGAAATCTTTTGAAGGTGTGTTACTGGGGGGGGGGGGGCTTATGGATGCTCTAGCCAGCTTCCCCTTGCCAGTGTTTGGCACACTCTCCTGCTGCTTTTGTCCTCCTGATGTTGGCCAGGAGGTGATGTCCACCCCTCTGCTCATGACATCATTTTCCCTGCCATCACAGAGCTTCCCCTCGAGTCTGTAAGTCAAAATCAACCCTTTCCTTCCTCCATGAGCTGCTTTTGGTCGGGTTCTTTGTGACAGCAAAGAGAAGCTGACCGCAACAGTGAGTAGGTAAAGTGGAGACAAAGAAGTGTGGTAGGAGAAAATCATACTCAGGGTACATGCTATATAGGTTGTCAAAATAAATAAATAACCTTGTTTCAAACCTAAGCTAGATAAAGGACAGAGAAAGCCTGGCAGGTCATCCCCACATGACCAGGGCAGGAGAGTGTGTGACACAAGCAGAGCCACCAAATGTTCAGGAAGCAATGAAAAGCCAGGCAGAAGCAGACACGCTGGGGTAGAGCAAGCAGTCAGCTGGGACCAGTCCGTGAAATCAGAACTAATTTATCTCAAAGAAATTAAGGACCACAAGATCAGAAAAGGCCTAAGGCCAGATGAAGCATAAAGGTTAAGCTATTCTCACTGACAAATATACCACTCTCCCTAGACAATTCAGCACTCTAACACTAACCACGGAGACCTCATCCTCAGGGACTGAAGGCTTCAGAACAGAAAGCTATCCTAGCCGACTATGGTGGCCAGCAGTTGAATCCCTTGTTGAATGTGCCTTACTAGTTCTGAAACAACTGAATCTATTCCTAGACTCCTCTACTAAATGTATTCAAAAGAATGTACTGCAAACAGCAGTTACAGAGGAAAGTTCCCAAAATGCTGTAAACTGTTTCAGCAACATCATAGAAAAAGTATAGTTTCCTCAGTGACTTTTATGGAGAAGACATTGTTCTGAGGTAGAAATTTCAAGATCAGTATTCTGGCTTTAAAAAAAGAAATGTTTGGGACTGGAAGATTGCTCAGTGGTTAAGGCAATGCAATGCCTAACAACCTGGGTTCGATTTCCCAGTACCCACATAAAGCCAGATGCACAAAGTGGCACATGCATCTGGAGTTCATTTGCAGTGGCTGGAGGCCCTGGTATAACCATTCTTTCTCTCTCTCTCTCTCTCTCTCTCTCTCTCTCTCTCTCTCTCTCTCTCTCTCTCTCTTTCCTTGAAAATAAATATTTTAAAAAAACTTATACTCGTGACCTTATAATATTTCAAACTTGGCATAATGAAATAGATGGGTCCCTGATGATTAAAAATGAAAGACCCCTAAGGCTTGAGGAGAGATAGTTCAGCAGTTAAAGGCACTTGTTTGCAAAGTCAAATGGCCTGGGTTCAATTCACCAGTACCCACATAATGCATAAAGTCGCATATATATCTGGAGTTCATTTGCAGTGTCAAGAGGCCTTAGTGTATCTGTTTCCCCCTCCCCCTCTCTCTGCTTGCAAATTTTAAAAAAAAAAATTAAAAAAAAAAAAGATCTCCACTACAAAGCCAGGTGGATAGCCAGCCTAGTGGATGTGTGGAACCTAGAAGGGACTCACACTGAGACACAGCCTAAAGAGCTGCCAGCCCTGTTGGTTATGAGCTTGTGACTAGGGACAAAGGGGAGTGGTAGGAGGAAGGTGAGCTTTGGTGGCAAAACACCATTTTGTTCAGACAGAGGAGGGAAGACAGATAGTGGCACACTGGAAAAAATGGGGCCACGGGCATGGGAAGGGCCTCTGAGCTGACCTGCACCCAGGTGATGCACAAGAGAGGTGGGCTCTGCTAGAAGCAATTGCTAACCTGAGGCAGCTACAGTTTCAGAAGCAGGTGAACTTGGTAAAATGTTGACCACTCAGGTTTTACAACCATTGGGAGGGGAGGGGCTCAATGGGACTAGAAGAAGTCCATTGTCCATTTCACAGAAACTTCTGAAGTCCTTACATCTTTCCCGTACTTTGGAGGAAACTCACTCACTTCCAGAGACAAGAAAATGTTGCTGGACTTTAAGCAGAGAAGCAGCACTCTGTTTTCAGAAATGCCTCTAGGGAGACAGGTAAAATGAGGTTTGTAGCATAGTGTCAACAATATAGGTTAGAAAGGCAATCAGACAAATGTAAAACTCATCAAGGCTGGCCTCTGGATATCTGTTCCATTAGAGTGCTACTGACTTAGGGCTGGCTTGGGGAGTCGCAAATTCCTCCATCAGACTAGCTATGGTAACACAGCCATGTCTGCTCGATTATTTACTTTTCACTTCTGATACAAATAGTCTTTTCAAGACAGCATTTTCAACAAATGGTGCTGGAGAAACTGGATCACCACAAGTGGAAGAATGGATCTGGACCCTCTTCTCTCATCCTGCCCAAACATGGACTCCAAATGGATCAAGGACGTCCATATATAAGACCTGAAACTAAAACAACCATATGAAAAGAGGGAGAACACTCCAAGATAAAAAGCATAGGGAAAGACTTCCTGGAGTCAGATGAGCTACTATTGCTCCACGAGGTCTTGGGAAAGACTTTCTACATAAAACCCCAATAGCTCAGGGAATTACAGACCCTCAACCATTGGGATCTCATGTAGTTAAAGCTACTGTACCAGCTGAGTGCCACACACCAAATCCACCAAGCCCCAATTTGGAAGTCACTAGTGAAATGATGAACAAAGGAGTGCAGATGCAAACCTAAGATGAGACGACATTATGCCTAGGACATACTTTCATAGAGATTATGAAGAGGTGAATGATGGAAATGGAAGCAAAAATTGAAAATCGCTTAGAAAAGGTACAGTATCAGCTCACAAGCTTTGCCACCAGTCTTAACACAATTGAGGGGAAACAGATGGACTTTGGTAAATCAGTAAGTGAACTAAAAGCAAACCAGCAAACAGAAGAACTCAAGAATCAACTAGCCAAACTAAGCAAAGACATAAGCAAATACAAGCACGATTTATAAGGAAGCATTAAGTCAAACTTTGAAATTAAAACACAATTCAACATAAAAATAGAGACAATGCAAAGAGCTTTATCAGAAAACAAAAATCAAACAGAATTATTAAAAACTTCTCTGGGCTGGAGAGATGGCTCAGTGGTTAAGGCACTTGCTTCTAGTGCCTAAGGCCCCGGGTTCAATTC
>PVHP010006181.1:0-11184 GCA_004024765.1 Zapus hudsonius
GATGGCCATTTTTCAAAAACAAAACTGTGTTGCAAATCCAATGACCCTCTCTTTCTAACCAATCTCCATTCCACAGAACCAGGTGGGCTACCAACTTGTTAATCCAGGGGGGATCAAAGCATTCAGGCCCCTTACTTCAAAGAGTCCGCATTCTTCCTGTTGTTCCAATGCAGACCAGCTGGCTGAATCTCAATGGTTGAAATCTCTCAAACAATTGCAGGTGAACGGGCAGCAGTTTCGACCCAAAGATCTTTCTGTGCCATCTCCATCTGCTCACACCAGTCCATCTTTACGTAAAACAACCCTGCACAGATTTCCAGGACACAAGCAGGCAGACCGCAGCAAGCCTCTCACGTAAACTGCTCTGGCACAGTCCTGACCAAGTTCTTTCTCCCCTTCATAAGCCAAAGCTCACAGTCCATAGTTCTCATTACATTCAGGTCTTTCAACTCTGACCAGAATGGTCCATGAAGCTGTACACACAACACTGCGAGGCATCTCTTAGGCCGAGATTTCAAGTCCTTCCACATTCCTCCTGTAGATCACTTCCAAAAGCCCAAAGCCACAAGATCAGGGTTCTAGCAGCAACAGATGACCCCACATCCTGGTACCAAAACTGTTGCGGTCAGCTTTCTAGTTGCTGTGCAAAAAGAACCCAAACAAAAGTGGCTTGTAGAGGAATGGGTTTATTTGGCTTACGGACTCGAGGGGAAACTCCATCCTGGCAGGGAAAACGATGGCATGAGCAGAGGGCTAGACATCACCTCTGCCACAGCACTGCAAACAGCAGCAGGAAGGTGTGCCAAATACTAGCAAGGGAAAGCTGGTTTATAATCCCATAAGCCCGCCCCCAACAACACAGCTTCATCGAGGTTGTAAAACCCAAACTGCCATCAGCTGAGGATCGATCTATCAGAACACATTCATTTGTTTGTGAGGGACACCTGGATCAAACCATGACAGGGCCTTAGGCACTGGAGGCAAGTGCCTTAACCAATGAGCCATCTCTCCAGCCTCAAGACTTTGTTATTGAGAAGAACCTAAGTAATAATATCTAAGGCAACCACACAAAATATTTCTGGGAATGAGAAAGCTAATCAGTTTGGTGAAATATAAACCACTCAAAATAAGCATGATGTATATTCATAGAGACTAAGATTGCATCAGTAAGCCTAAACTTGATTCTATAGGCAAACAGCAGGGAATTGCTGAAGGTTTTCCTGCTTCAGGAACTGTGTTCTGAAAATTGATCTGATGAGCCTAGGTACACACATTAGCAAATCAGAGACTACAGGCAAAAAAGAAAGACCAATTACACCATTATTGCAAAACTCCAATAAGTGGGCTGGAGAGATGGCTCAGCGGTTAAGGCACTTTCCTCCAGTGCCTAAGGCCCCGAGTTCAATTCCCCAGGACCCACATAAGCCAGACCCACAAGGTGGTGGCCCTGGTGTATTCCCTCTCTCTCTCTCTCTCTCTCTCTCTCTCTCTCTCTCTCTCTCTCTCTCTCTCTCTCTCTCTGCTTGAAAATGAATAAATAAAATATTAAAAAAAAAAAACTCCAATAAGTTAAGTGAGAGCAGGGCCTCTAATTACTCACTCATACAACCCAGTACCTACTGAATTCCTTTTTTATTTTTTTTATTTTTTGTCTTTATTATCCATAATTGCATACATTGTTTGAACAAATCTTATGATGGTACCCCCAATTCCTTCCTCCCTGTCCCCAACCCACTGGGGACCCTCCTCATGGTTGTACTTGATCAGTCCCTAGAATAGGGGCTTATAAGTAACACAGCAAGTAACCAGGTTTCCCTCCCTCTTTGTGTGTTGTTGCTGAGGGGGCAACATTTCTGGATATTCTCCCCCACCATGGCTCTTACTATCTTTCCACCCCCTCTTCCACTCAGTTCCCTGAGTCATGGTGGGTGAGCTTCAAGTCTGTTTTATTGTTGAGATCTTAAGTGTCTCTGGACTTCTGCTTTGGGTTGTGTTGGATATCACTGTCTGTCTCTTTGACCTATCCTGGGTTATCTGACTTTCTATAGTGATACGTCTTATGCAGTAAGCTAAATGAATAATGAATCAAAACCATAAAATCCTCACTTACACACAGCAAGCTCCTGAGGAGGGTGTGGGCATTGCCTAGTGAGAGGGGCCATGAATAAAATGGGAGAAAGCCTAACCCCATAAAAAACTGATCAGACCTGCAACTCCCTGTTCCAGATATTCATTCCTTCCCACACTGAGCTGTTGATCAAAGAGACCCATAGGTCTCCAAAACAAGACAGGCTTCTGTCAAAGCTCTTGAATACCCACCCCAGGCTAAAGGTAAAGATCCTATTGCTGAAGAAACCACAGAAAGTCATCACACAACACCAAGAAACCCTGCAAGATCTGGAATGATAACCAGCTCCCAGATGGTAGCATGTGTAGTGCTGGTAGGTGCCATTTGAACTGCCAGGGGAAAATGGTCAATCATATTTGAAGAAAACAGAGAGCACTGATAAAAAATTCAGACTGATGTCATGAGAATGCTGAACACAGTACTTTATGGGAAAGATCTTCGAGTCAAGGAGTGATCAGCTGTGCAACAGTGGCACCAAAACCTAGGGGGGTAATCAACAGCTTTCAAATTGGCCAAGAAATCCACTCAGTGACAAGGAACCATTAACTGGAACTGGGATCCAGGGCAAAACCCTATGGAGACCAAAAACTTGGGCTCCAAGGGGAACTTACCACTACCAGAGAACAATAGAGAGGCTGTACCCAATAGAATCTTGTCAAATTAGCAATGAGTGTCTCATTTAACCTATATTGACCTCATTCTCCAATGGAGATTCTGTTTGTATTTTTCAGAAGGCAATTAGAGAGGCATGATCAATCCAACTCCACCAACCAACCACAGGATGATGGCTGACATCTTGGTAAGAGATGAACCACCCTGGGCCTATCTTGTAGGCCCCAAATGGAAGCTTTGAAAAAGTGTCATGATAAACATGATTTCCTTCTTAAATAAAAAAGATCCATCTTATTATGGAGTTTATAACAAGGGCAATAAAGAAAACAAATGGGTTAATTTTAGATTGTAATAAATGTTACAAAGGAAATAAATATGGCAAAGTATTAGGAAGCAAGAGGGAAGTAAGAGAAAGACATGAACTAGGAAAGATAAGGAGAGGAGACTGAAGTAGAACTGTGGAGAATGGTCAAGGTAATAAGAGTCTCAGGAACACGGCACATTGTACAACAGGGGGAAAAGGCCTACGACTAACAGCTCAGATCTGTGGGCCCTACTGTCTCCATCATGACTCAGCTCTGCCTTTGTAAGCACTGGAGTGGTCACAAGCATCACACCAGTAAGTGGGTGTGACTGTGGCTAAAGAAATGATTATTTTCAAAATGGGTAGTGACCACAGACCATAGTTTTCAGGTTCCGTTCTTCCAGAACAACCACCTAAAGAAGGTTCAAAGAAAACAGAACTGTCATTTAATTCAAAAGAGAAGCAAAGAAAAAGAAATTATATAACAGTGGGAAGATAATTATAATAGACACATCACACTGGTAGAATTTAGAGGTTGAGGTATATAGGTCCATGACAGAGTGCTTACACATTTGAAGTCCTGGGTTTGAACCAAATACTGCAATAAATAAATATATGAATGAATGACTATCAGAATTTTCTCTAGCAAGTATAGTCCTATATTAATCTTATCCTTCTATAAATGTATTTGGGACTTATAAGCTATTGAAGTCAGAAACTTTGGGTTGTAAATAATAGAAAAATAATGCTGGCATGTATTTGTATATTTTTCTCATATAAGAAATTTCAATATGGAGATAGTGTAGCAGCTCAAACTTATAGATCAAAGTTCCTTCTGTCATTCTATTTCACCAAACTTAGTGTCCAAGAATTGAGAATTCAGAGTGTGGTCTCATTATGGCAAGATAGCTATCATAGTTCATATTTTGATATCTGGTTTCACATCTTTATTCATGGCAGGAAGAAGCAGGCCTTCCTGCCTTCATAACAATGATATCAATCCCTTTAAGAAAAGTAGAGTACAGCCTTTCTTATCAACTTCCAGTTCTATCTCAAAGGCTAGACTGTATATATAACACTATGCCACCTTTAAAAAAGGAAAAAAAGTATCTCAATTTTCCAGTCTTACATAAGCAAAGAAGATGAAGTTGGGAATGACAATTAAGTTAAACAATCACCAGATGATTGGGTCCAAATCTTTTTTCATATATAATTTTTATTTTATTTATTTGAGAAAGAGAATGGGGGAGGGGTACCAGGGCCTCCAACCACTGCAAACAAACTCCAGATGCATGTGCCACCTTGTGCATCTGGCTTTACATGGGTACTGGGGAATTAAACTCAGGTCCTTCCTCTTTGCAGGTAAATGCCTTAACTGCTGAGCCATCTCTCCAGCCCCACAAATTGCCTCTTCTTTATCTTCCTTTTTGAGAAGTGCTTTAATGGATGATAAAGATAAATTTAACTTTTCATTGTGGGTGTCAAGGATACAAGACCCTGCTCTACATCTCATCACAAGCTGAGGGTCAGGTCTAGGATCAGCTTGGCAGATTCTCAATCTCATGATCTTGAAGAAGGGATACAAGGACATGAAGGTCACTTATCACAAATGACGGAAGCAATATGCTGTTCAAACTTCCTGCCATGAGAATGTGTTGTGGTCCTTGGGGTTTGATTCTCCAGGGATCTCTTGTTTTCTGCTCATTTTCAGTCTAGGCTTTTGCTAGAGTGTCACATTCCTGACTTCCTTACCTCCCCTTCTTTTGATAGAATTCTTCTCCTTTTATTTAACTCTTGTTTTATAAAGACAATCTTTACAGTGGAATAAGATCATTTACCAGTCTCTCTTAAAACCTTGTGTGACCATATAGCTAAATAGATGAGAACAGATTGTAGTATGGAAATCCTAGGAAAGTATAATTTTTTCAAAGATAATTAAGACCATGAGATAGATGTCCTATCTAAACGCATATATTATTTTTATAACATATATTTTTCTATTATAAATTATTTGTTTTAAGAATATATGTGCAGGAAGCCTGGCGTGGTGGCACATGCCTTTAATCCCAGGACTCAGGAGGCAGAGGTAGGGGACTGCCGTGAGTTCAAGGCCACCCTGAGACTACATAGTGAATTCCAGGTCAGTCTGGACTAGAGCGAGGCCCTACCTCGAAATACCAAAAAAAAAAAAAGAATATATGTGCAGAGCTGGAGAGATGACTCAACGGTTAAGAGGCTTGTCTGCAAAGCCTAACGAACCAGGTTCAATTCCCCAGTACCCACGTAAAGCCAATGCACAAAGTGGCACATGCACCTGGAGTCCATTTGCAGTGGCTGGAGGCCCTGACATGCCCATTCTCTCTGGCTGTCTCTCTTCTATCTCTCTCTGCTTGCAAATAAATAAAAAAAAATATTTTTAAAAATAATATATGTGCAAATATATGTGATTTCTATTAATATAGTGACCAAATAACTTATTGTTCAGCAGTAATAAACAATTTTATCTGGTTAAATTGCATATGTAGGTGTACTTGTGTTATAGTCAGTCACACGCCACTGGGATGAACCTCCAAACCAGGCACAGTTATGGGAGGAAGAAATTTACTGAAGTTACATAATGGCAAAAGAGGCAGCCCCCCTTTCACAGGTCAAGAGAGAGAGAGAGAGAGATTGAGAGAGAGAGAAATAGGCCATCACCAACACCACACATAACACACACACACACACACACACACACACACACACACACACACACACCACAAAACAGGCAGGAGGAAGGGAGAGATTTTCTTTATATAGCCTTAGGACAGGTCTTGAAATCCTTGCCCAGACTCCTGCACCACCTTGTGTGTTTGGCTTTATGTGGGTACTGGAGAGTAAAACCGGGTCATTAGATTTTGTAGGCAAGTGCCTTAACCACTGAGCAATCTCTCCAGCCCAATGATACTCTTTTATCGAATGGGTATCACCAACTAAATTAATTCTATGACCCACTAAATAGGTTGCAATTGACAGTGTGAAAAGATATTGATCTAGAATAATCACTATGAAGACTGTAACATAAGCAAGAAGGATTTAGACAGCATATGTTTATGGTTAATAGCTTGGGTAGCATATGCCAGGACAATCCCAGTTACATCTGTTCCCATAGTATAATTTTTCATAGCACCCACTTTCTCAAGTGTCCATTACAACTAGACATTAAATGATACAGACCCACTATTAATAGCAGTTGTGATCCTCTGCAATATTTTTTGCTAAAAATACCCATATTCAAACCTCTGAGAACAGAGGCAAGATCTGTTTGAAATGCCTTTCCTCAATGGCCCAGCAGAGGATCAGAAATGAAACCTTGAAGATACTGACTCCTATTTTTCTTTCAGAGATATTCTTTACTGGGCCTAGAATAGCTTTGAGCCATCCATGCCAACTACCCAAATCCTTCTTAGGACAATCAATAAAACCACCTCCTTCCCAAATTTTTCCTTGGCTTCTTTCTCAAAAGCTTCTGGCCTTTCTCCTCTCAACTCAAAAGGCCATTTTATGTAGTCTGTGCTGTAACAATTAGCATATGAAATTATATATATTATATTCTGTTTCAAGTATGTAAGGCATCTAGCAATTAGAAGGCAGGAGACAGACCAAGCTTTATGTCTCTTTTGTATCACTTTCATCTCTACATTCTTGGCAAGTTATGCATGTTCAACAGCTCTTAAAGTTTCCAATGTTCTTTTCACAGCCAAGAGCAATTGGTTTTTGGAGTCTAGAAGAATTGATTTCACAAATCAAATCGCTAATGTATTAGCATCATAAGGCTGGGTAATTTTCCTACTCTTTCACAGCAATGAACCTAGTTTATATGACTGCTCTGAAAACACAATTAGATGTGTACATGATGAACACTAAGTAGACCCCCATCATCATCGTCGTCGTCATCATCATCTGTGTTGGTGAATGTAAAATGTCCCCAATAGGTTCATGTGTTTGAATAGGAAGTTTGTATGGGACCTAGGAAGTAAAGCCTCACTGGAGAAAGTGCTTAAGTGGGGAGAGGGGCTTGAGGTTGTAGCCAGGCCCCAAGTGTGCTATTTTCACTCTGGCTTCCTGTGTTGCAATGTGACACTGTCTTCCGGCTCCTGCTGTGTTTTTTCCACCATGGTGGACTCCACTTTCTAGAATCAAAAACTGAATTACACCTTTTTTCTTCTATAAATTGCTTGCATCATCCCTACAGCAAAATCATCCATGAAACAAAAGAAAAGATGGTCATATTACTTTCTTATCCTTTTTGAAAAAACGTATCCCATGTAGGCTATTTGTAAATTATTATCTACAAACAACAGATACTTGGTTACAGACATATTATTTCACACCAAAGATCATTCTGACTACAGTCAAAGCTGCTCTTGGTATTCCTTTGGATAAAGCTGAGTTTCCACATCACCTCAGAAGCTAACAGGATCAAAATCTTTTATCTCAAGGCTTTTGGCAATCTCAAAAATTGAGGGGCTGGAAAGATGGCTCAGAGCCTAATGACCCGAGTTCAATACCCTAGTACCCATGTAAAGCCAGACGCACAGTGACACATGCATCTGGAGTTCATTTGCGGTGGCTAGAAGCCCTGGTACACCCATTCTCTCTCTCTCTCTCTCTCTCTCTCTCTCTCTCTCTCTCTCTCTCTCTCTCTCTCTTTCCTTGAAATAAGTAAATTAAGTTTAAAAAAGAAATGTTGGGCTGGAGAGCTGGCTCAGCGGTTAAGGCATTTGTCTGCAAAGCAGAAGGACCCGAGTTCGAGTCTCCAGTACCTACATAAAGCCAGATGCACAAGGTAGCGCATGTGTCTGGAGATGGTTTGCAGTGGCTGGAGGCCCTGCTGTACCCATTCATATTCTCTCTCTCGCTCTCTCTCTCTCTCTCTCGCTCTCTCTCATAAATAAATAAATAAATAAATAAATTTTTTTAAAAAAGAAATGTTAAGACAAAAAACTGTGTATGAAAAATAATTTTTCCAAAGCAAAAAAATGGTGAAAGAGGTGTGGTGGCACATACCTTTAATCCCAACACTTGGGAGGACTGCCCTGAGTTTGAGGTTAGCCTGGGACTACAGAGTGAGTGCGAGTTCAGCCTGGGCTAGAGTAAGACCCTACCTTGAAAAAAAAAAAATGATGAGTGACATGTTTTACATTTTTTTTAAAGTGACTTCTTTTTTTAATATTTTATTTATTAATTTTCAATCAGAGAGAGAGAGAGCACCAGGGCCACCACCTTGTGGGTCTGGTATATGTGGGTCCTGGGGAATTGAACCAGGGGCCTTAGGCACTGGAGGCGAGTGCCTTACCCGCTGAGCCATTTCTCCAGCCCACGTTTTACATTTTTGAAAATCTCTTTTATGATTGGTTTAATAGAAGATAGATGTATTCTTGTATCTGCCTCTGCATCAGATTTGCAATAGTGTGTAATACCACTTAGTAGCCTCTGGGAGAAGGCTAGAGATATGTGAGAATGCAAAGAAAGTAGTATGTTTGGGCTGGAGAGATGGCTCAGTGGATAAGGCACTTGCCTACAAAGCCTAACAACCCAGGTCTGATTCCCCAGTACCCATGTAGCCAGATGCACAAAGTGGCTCATGCATCTGGAGTTCATTTGCAGCAGTTAAAGGCCCTAGCACATCCATTCTCTCTGTCTCTCTTCTATTTCTCTCTGCTTGCAACTAAGTGAATAATTTTTTAAAGAAAGAAGTGTGTTGTTAATACGTTATTAATATGAAAAATGTTTGGCTAGCAGAAAAATGTCTTGAGCATACTTTTCAGATCATACTTTGATCTGTAGAAATAGGGTTAGCCCTCAATCCACTCCAGTATATAGTCAAGCCCTCAAGACCAAAAAAGCATTTCAGAAGTGTTTGGGGGTTTTTTTTAACTTAAGGGAATTTGTTTTATCTTGTTGTTTTTGAATATTTATATAGTCTTTATCAGATTTTGAAGTGTTTCAAATTTCGAATTTCTACATTAAGGATACTAATCTTTTTACCTACTCATCCACACATATACCACATATCATACTGATTCTCTTTCTCTAGACAACACTACCTAATACAAGAAAACTTGTGTTAGAATGTATCAGCCATTGTGAACATAACAGTTTGCCAATACTTTTCTAATGATATCAGTAGTGATGTTAGTGAAAGTGTTTTTTTTATTATTGCATGAAACATGCTAACATTTGGCACGTTGGTATAACTAAATGAACCATGATTTGGCCAATGCTTGCAACACTGCCTTGCAAAATCTGCTTCACTACTCCTCAGTTTCCATGATGTGACAAACCAGGTACAAGTAAAAGGCCCCCACCCCCTTGCTGCAGCAGGGAAGGAAGCTGTCAGGAGGGAGGGAAGGCTGTGTCCCAAAGCATTTCTGCCAGGTCTGAAAGGAAATCACAAAAAGAGTTCAATACAGCAGAGTGAGCCAGGGAGAGTTATCCTGAGTCCTAGCCAAACTAGGAGAAACTTGTTCACAAGGTACATGAACACAGGTTATGCTGTGGTTACATTTGAGCTACAGGAACAAACACCTGACCAGAAGCAGCTTATGGGAGGAAAGGATTTATTTCAGGCTTCCAGAATCCAGGAAAAACATAATCAATGGCAGAAAAATCTGGCTCACTTTCATAGATCATAGCAGAGAGATATCTCAGAAAGACCAGCAAATACAAACAGCCAGAGCTCCAACTCTTCTTTACACACCTTAGCCTACAAGGTGCCCAATGACATACCTCTTCCCCAGCAGGGCTCAGCCAGCTGGAGACTCAAGTTGCAAGCTCAATATTAATTTTAAAATGCCTGAGTTTATGAGGGTATACTTTCAAACCACCACAGATTATAACCAAGAATGCAGGGAGGCAAGGAAAGCACACCCTGTACAAGAAAACAAAGCCCTAGAGCAGAGATGACAGTGACCCAAACACCCCCATAATTGATTTCATGAGCCATGTACCTGGGACACCATCTCAACCAGAGGATCAGAGACGCTATCTAAGAATTTAAGTATGTTTGTGTTAGAGATGGTAAACATTTGCTAAAGAAATTAATTCTAGATGGAGGTAAGTGTTAAAAACAAATGTAAACATTTAGATTTTTTTCCCATTCATCAATGAATGTTCACTGAAGAACCTCTGTGAGTTCTAGACAAAACATGTTTCCTCTGCCTGCAAAATAATAATAAATAATAATCATAATAAGCTGGAACAAGCTGCATAGAAAATACCAGCTCAGAGAGGGGAGAATAGAACAATGAAGGCAGAATGACATGGTTTTAATCCTCACTCGTTATTTATTAATATGTTACTTTTCTGAAGTGAAGATACAACCTTGCTAAACGACTATGCGCGGTCTAGAAACTTTCCCTTGTAACTATCCAGCGTGAACCCTAAGGGTCCAGTAACAGAAAACCCCGCGGGCCAAGGTCCCTGTCCCACAGTGGAAATCAGCAATGGCCGAGGGAGGGACAGACAGGCTAAGCCAGCTGGAGCCAAGGGGCGTCCTGCCAGGAACCAGGACAGACATCCACAGCAGACAGCGGGTCGGGGTCCCAGGAGGCAGGCGGGGAGGGGCGAACCTCAATAAAAGAGCCAAGGAATCTTCACCAGAGTCACCCAGGAACAAAGGACCGGGCGGCGGAGGAGACCGCCTCGAGGTGTGGCTGAGCAGCAGAATCCCACGGGATATTTTAAGCCAAGTGGCTCTTTCTTCCTGCTAATGACAATTAACAATAATCGTAATAAGTAATCATAATAAATGGCGTCTTTGGGCTTTAGTCCCGGCCCAAAGGCAGACCCCGACACCCGGCCACCCCCTCCAGGCAGCGCACGCAGGGTCTCACTCGCTGCGGGGCTCCCGAGGTCCCGGCGGCCGCGGTCCGACGCCGGAAGCGCCCTCCGCGGCGGGCGGGCTGGCGTCGCGCGGCCGAGGCTTCCGCGGTTGCCATGGCGACGGCGCGGGCGGGCGCACCCCGTGCGGCGGGCGGTTGTCGGCCAAAAGACGGAAATCGCTAGGTTCGGCCCTTGGCGTGCAGGTGATGGATTTATTCCGTCAATTGTCTGTCATGTGGTCTATCGTTTACAAATGAAAAATAATAATAAGATA
>PVHP010006181.1:11284-61762 GCA_004024765.1 Zapus hudsonius
TCCTCTCCTATCTGCAGATCCTAGCTTTGAATTGTTGAATTTGTAGTTACTTGGAGTAAGAATCAGAAGAAACCAGGGAGCTAGCAAAGGGCCATGAGAGTGGGGAGGGGGGTTTTAAGAAAAGGGGATAGAAGGCTGGGGAGTAAGTGGGTAAAAACAAAGTGGGGAGAATACCCCTAGAAAGTGTTTTACTTATAAGTCTATGTTAAGGATCAGACTGTTCAATATTTAGAGATACTTATCAATCAATGGTTTTGCTCGTTTGGCATTCTCAGAAAAAAGGATCTACTCCAAAATTTTGGTAAAAGCTCAAATTATAAATTTCTATGCTAGATATAATAATTCCAAAGGTATTTGCTAGGTCTATTTTATTAAGAAAATTTAATTTTCATTTCTGTCAAAAAGACTGGTCACAATACTCTTTAAAAAGGTGACCACAACAAGTCAGTTTTAAATACTAAATCATCCTCTCTCCTAAGGTGAGAGGTGTTAAACTTACAAATGCCAAGACCACAGGCTCAAATTTAGGCCAAATTAAAACAAGCTATATTTGTGTATACAAGAGCTGACCAGCGGCTCTCTCACCTAATTAACAGGGCTTAAGAGACTAATGGAATACAAAGAAAAAGTGGGGTTTCATCTCCAAAACCCTGAAATATTTCTAATAAGAAATTTATCAAACAGAAGTACAATTAAGCAGGACAAACAGAGATAAAATATTATAGTTAACTGTAAATCCTATGTGAGTCAAAGTAACTATGCTTGTTCATTATCTTACAGCTATATTGCCCTGCCTGTTTCCCAGGACAAAGCTCCTCCCTGCTAGAAATTATCCTCTTGGTCTTTATCTTATCTTCAAGGACTTTTTTCAGCCAGGTTCTTTGAAATCCTTCAGCTGTTAAACAGGAAAAGTTCAGCCTCCTTGAAGTTAACTCTTTCAGCAGCCTTACTAATTTCAGTTTTATTCCTCCCCACAGCTGCCCAAGATGACACATATGCTGTTATTAAAGTTAGCTGTTAATATATGTCATCTGCTTTATCCATACAGGTCAAATTCCACTCCTCTCAGTGGGATCTCTCTCTGCTGATCTCCACTGACCTTCTCCCTTTACCACCCACAAATGCCTCAAACTGCTTCTTTCACAATCCCCTTCCAGTCCCTTGCTGACTGCTGTTACTATGAATATCACTCTTAAACACCTTGTCCCCATAACAAACTATTCTCCACCCAGGCTCTTCGATATCCAGTTCTTTAGCCAAAGGATGGGTATCCCCTTTGTTTGTTTAATTCCAGGCCCACTGATGCCAGATACCTCTCCAACGTTTCTCTTACAGCCACCACCTGCATCACATCAGGGCTCTAGCCTTGCTATGGTGTGAAGGACATTCCAGCCTGTGTGTGAATTCCTCCACCCTTACTTATTGCTCTCTAGCTAGGATTGTCTCACAGGTATAACTCCATTCACAAAGAAAGCAGCCCTTGACTTCAGAGGAGAACTTTAATCCCTCCTGGTTGGTGTGCCATGATGGAGCTCTCCAAGTAGGAGCCTCGGGGATCACAGGAGCTGCCCTTGCCCAGACCTACCACCTCCCAAGAGACTTCAGAGATGTCAACCACCAGCAGCTTGAGTCCCTCCAGAGACAATTGACTTCTCTTGCTGAAACAGTGCTCCAAAACCAGAGGACACTAGATGTCATCACTGCTGAACTTGGGGGACATGTACTTGGGGAAAAAATATTGTTTTTATGTCAATGAGTCTTATATGTTCCCAATGCCCTCACCCCCTTGTTCTCTATTTCTTTGACTTCCTGGCTCCTCCCACTCCTTGCTATAGGAACCCTGCTGCTCATAACCCTGTGTCATCCAGTTTATCAAACGGCAGATAACCAATATTGCTTGGGTCACTACCAACCAAGTTTTAGTACAGTATCAAACCTTGCCTAAAATAGCAGAGGATTATGATGCCACTGCTCCATTATAAAAATAAAAAGGGGGAGATGTAGTATCCTGCTAAAGGGGCATGGAGGATATAGGGTTTTGCTGAGTCTGGCAGGCTTCTAGAACTGTCTCCTTCTGATAAAGAAGTTGAGGCAAAGTCTGATGGCCCCTATAAATCTTAGCAATCCTGAACACTTCAGCCCCCAGGCAGGCCACAGCTGTGCCCTGAGATAAGTAGACAATTCAAGGCCTAAACTTAGCCCAGCTGCAATAACAAACCTAAACATTAAGGCTACATTTCCTCTGCTGACATCACCATTCTGTACATGTCTATTATACATGTATAGAGTCACATAGCCCCCTTAATTTAATCTATGCAAAATAGGTATCCAAAGGATACTGGCCCCTACCAATCAAACTCATGAGATGCCCAAAGATCTTGCCCCTACCAATCTCCTCGCTTCCTAAGTTCCTACCTCTGCCTTTTCTCTATATAAACAACTGCTATCTATACAATAAAATGAAAACTGCCCACTGCCATGTTTTCCCAGGAGTCTCATCTCTCATCGGCTCACAGCTATTCCAAGCTTCTGCTCACCCAGCTCCGTGGACAAACAGGGGGTTGATGCACGCTGCAATCCCCCACTAACCCACGGACCCATAGTTAGGAATGGGGGGTGGAGAGGATCAGGGGAGGTTTCACCAAAACTGAACACTTATGGAAAAGCCATATGAAAAACTACCTCTTTGTTAGCTAATTAAAGAACATAATCTCAGGGCTGGAGGGATGGCTCAATGGTCTTGAGGCATTTGCCTGCAAAGCCTAATGTCCTAGGTTGGATTCCCTAGTACCCATGTAAATTCAGATGCTCAAAGTGGCACATGCATCTGCAGTTTGTTTGCAGTGGCTAGAAGTCCTCTCCTCTCCCCTCCCCTCCCCTCCCTTCTCTCTGTCTCTCCTTGTAAATAAATTTTTAAAGAATTTTTTAATAATATATTCCCAGCACTCAGGAGGCTGAGGTAGAGAGTTGCCATGAGTTCAAGATCACACCTGGCTCTTGATTGAATTTTATAATGTCTGTTTCTCAAGTATGGAAAATGGACAAAACAGGGGCCCTTGTCAGTCTTCTTTATGACGAAACACTGGGTCCAAACTTGGGTCCATACATTTTATGCATGGCATATGAGATACAATTTCTGATTCAAATACTGAAAGTTGGACTAGAGAGATGGCTCTGTGGTTAAAGATGCTTGCTTGCAAAGCCTGATAGCCTGGGTTCGACTTTGCAGTACTCATATAAAGCCAGACACACAACATGGTACATGTATCTTGTGTTCATTTTCAACAGTATAAGGCCCTAACATGCCCATTCTCTTCTCTCTCTCTCATAAATAAATATTTTAAAAATATAATAAATACTGTAAGTTAAACTCAGAAGCCACTGAAGAGTTGTCTGTTGCTCATTTTACATATATTTTCAACTATATATTCTGGCTCTAGCCAGACTTCCTGGAAAAAGAACGGGCATACTGGAATGTCAGAAGTCCTGTAATTATTGTAAATGCCAGGTTTACCATATGTATATTTCTACATAGAGTTTGATAGGCCTTGACATAAAAAGAGTTGATTCACACTGAACCTCTCTCCTTAAAAAGGAAGAAGAGGAAGTAGAGTAGCAGAAGTGCAAGACAGATTGCAGTGGGTTGGAGAGTGAGTCAGAGATTTACAAAAATAGAAGGGATTGCTCTTATCCTGGCCATGGGTTTAAAATCTAGTCTTTGATTACTAGTATCCCTTAATGTTCTTGTACATTAGTTGTTATTGTAGCTTGTGATTAATAATAATTAATGAATTATAATTCATGATTTGACAGAAGCTAAGGGTCACTTTGAAGATGTATTTTACTGTAGGCAAATTCATATCAGAGAGACCTCACTGACAGTGTCACAAAAAAAAGGTGTTTCACTCAATTAGAGAGCTACACATCTAAAACATCTTATACCCAGCAGGTTGACAAAAGCACACTTACCAAAGCAGAGACCAGGAGAGCTAGAACCAGGAGAATGATTACGTATGTGCTAGGCTCAGACATCTCATCAGGGTGGACCTTGACATAAGATTCAGGTTGTAAGGAAGAGACCTGATTGCTTGTGGACTTAGGGGTTTCACTTAAGAGGGGCCAGCCCACCAAGGTGTGCTGGATTGGAAGAAGTAGGGGACTCAGTTGCTGAGGAATTGCTACTAGCCATCTCAGGTGAGACTGGATCACACAAGAGTTCTAGTTTCTAGCCGGGCGTGGTGGCATACACCTTTAATCCCAGCATCTGGAAGGCAGCGGTAAGAGGATCACTGTGAGTTCAAGGCCAGCCGGGGACTATGTAGTAAATTTCAGGTCAGCCTGATCTAGAGTGAGATCCTACCTCAAAAAATGAGAGAGAGAGAGAGAGAGAGAGAGAGAGAGAGAGAGAGAGAGAGAGAGAGAGAGAGATCTACCTGTGCCAGGGCAGGCTAGGTGGCTTCTCCTTGTCCTTGGACCTTTTCCCTAGCTGTCTATAAAAAGCTATCTTGGGGCTGGAGAGGTTGCTCAGTGGTTCAAGGCACTTGCTTACAAAGCTTGAAATTTGGGTTTGATTTCCCTGTACCCACGTACAGTGGCACATGAGTCTGGAGTTCATTTGCAATGGGAGGAGGCTTATATGCTAAACTGGACAAATGTGAGTCATAGCCATACTAGAATGTATTTGACCTCAAAACTACTAAAATGGTAAATGTCAGTTAAGAAATAGTCTGGCAATCAGTGAACCATACGACATACTAAGGTGACTATCCTAGCTCCTTTGCCTTATGGGGTTTGGAATTTCAGTAAGGTCATCAAGTGAGGAAAATGGCAGTGCCCATCAAGATGGCTGAAGTTATGTCAACATATCCCCACAGAAGGATAATGGATAAAAAAAATCTGTGATGTATACATATAATGGAATTCTATATAGCAGTAAAAATCAGCTAGTGTAGTGGTTCTTGAACATTGGTTGCATTTAAATCACCTAAAAAACTTGTCAGAACACAGATTACTGCACCCTAACTTCAGTGTTTCTGAATGCCTGTAGTAAGGTTCAAGGATTCCTATTTTCCAAGTGACATTGCCACTGTTTTTTTTAAGTTGTACTTTCTTTTTTTTAATATCTTATTTATTCATTTTCAAGCAGAGAGAGAGAGAGAGAGAGAGAGAGAGAGAGAGAGAGAGAGAGCGCACCAGGGCCACCACTTTGTTGAGCTGGCTTATGTGGGTCCTGGGGAATTGAACTCTGGGCCTTAGGCACTAGAGGCAAGTGCCTTAACCGCTGAGCCATCTCTCCAGCCCAGACATTGCCACTGTTGACTCAGGACTATACTGGAATAATTTTTTATTGGATCTCCAATGATTAACATGGACAAATTTTAGAAAAAGGATGATAAGCCGGGCATGGTGGTGCACGCCTTTAATCCCAGCACTCGGGAGGCAGAGGTAGGAGGATTGCTGTGAGTTCAAGGCCACTCTGAGACTACATAGTGAATTCCAGGTCAGCCTGGACTAGAACGAGACCCTACCTCGAAAAAACAAACAAACAAAAAAGATGATAAAAAAGGTAAGTTTCAGGAAAATATCAAACACTTTGATATCATTTATGTAGTTTTAAAACGTTGAAATAATCCTGTTCTTACATATTTTATTTACTTTATATCACATATACACATGTGGTATAAATTTGAGCAAGACCATAAAAGTAGTCAAAGAATTAGAATTGGAAAGTATGTCTGAATCTAAAGACCACTGGTTTCCCACTACATTCTTATTAACAGATATTCAGTCCCTTTCAAAAACAACTGCCCAAAGCTGTGTAGATTTTAGGTAAAGAAGAGCTAAAAGAAAATCTAGTTAATACGTAGCCTAGAATAGTGGTGAAGAAATCAGCAAATCTTTTTCTGATACACTCAAGGTTGTAACCCTCACCTTTCACATTTCACTTATCTAAACGTATTGGAAAAAAACAGGTGGCTAATATGTTGTGGGAAAATTTGGAACAAGATACAACTTAGAAGAAATCCTAAAATGAATCCACAGAAGTGTCTTAGTGAATGAAGTTGAAAGGGCTTCATCAGGGTCTTGCATAAATCCTCAGGGTCTTGAAAGCAGCACTGTAGGGCAACCGGAAGGTGGTGGGCTTCTGCTTTTGTGTATTTTCAGCACCTTGCACAGAGCAGCGGCCTGACACGTGTAAAGACGTCAACGCACAACCACAGTGCTCCCCTCCTCAAAAACAAGCAAAGAAGGGCCAGCCAGCAGCAAAATAAAATCCTAATTTTTCGCGACTATTTCCATCTTTCTATCGCCTTTGCTGCGCGCAGGTACGGGGGTGGCGGCCTGGAGTCCAGCAATAAACTCAGAGGTCATTCTCACGGTGCCAGCGACCCGGAAGGCGCAGGAAAGGGCGCGGCGACCTCCGGAGCTCTTCGGGAACCGCTCTCGCGAGCGCGTGTGAAGTTCGCGGGAAGGCTTTAGGAGGAGGACCGCATCCGGCTTCTGCGGGGGCGGGGCCGGGGGCGGGGCCTCGGAAGGGAAGTCCGGTCCTGCGTGCGTGCCTGCGTGCGTGCCTGCGTGCCTGCGTGCCTGCGTTAGCGGAGCCGGCGGAGGAGGAGGGAGCGGCGGAGAGGAGTGTCCGAGCCGGTACGTGAGCGCCGGGGACCGGGACGGGGACGGGGACGGCGCTCCGGGGCTCGCCCTGCACGCCCGCGGCCCCCGGCTGCCGGGTGGGCCTCGCGGGACGCCCCGGTCCTCTAGCCCCGGCGACGCCGGACCGCAGAGAAGGGCTTGGGAGACCCGGGCAGCTTCCGAGCGGTGTCCCCCGGCCCGGCTCGCGGAAGCGGGGGTGATTTTAAAGGGACATGTCTTCTCCACCTGCTCCCTGCCGCTTCGGGAGCGTAGTTCCACCTGCGCGCTCCCTCTCCATCCTCCAGATCGCTGCCGGTGTGCATCGAGGGCTGAGTAAATACCCTAGATGGTGACGGAGAGAAGACCCCACCGAGCGATCAGGGCTGTTAGCACAGGTGTCTTCACAGAGGACAGTCGTCTTACAGGCACTCGGTTCCGTTGATTGTGCATCTGATAATTATTAGGACGTAAAACTCTTGATTACAGACGAAGTGAGTGAAATGATTATAAAAGTTACCAGGAAAAAAAAAAAAACACCCTCCTTTCTGAGAATGGGCGCTCCAGGGTCTCCAACCACTGCAAATGAACTCCGGACTGAAGCGCCGCTTTGCGCATCTGGCTTTACCTGGGTACTGGGGAATCGAACTCAGATCCTTCTGCTTTTCAGGCAACCGCCTTAACCGCGAAGCCGTCTCTCCAGCCCCCAGAAATAGTTTTTATTAAGCTCCCTCTTTTCTGTTGTTTTAGGTTCGGCTTTCGAGTGTGGTGAAGGGTACTTTTCATGGTGCATGGAAGGAAAGCCAATGCGCAGGTAGGCATTTAGGAAGAAAACCCTTCGTTTCACTGACTGAAATGCAGCCAGTAGTAGTAATGCTTCTTTTACATTTTTTTTTTCTTTAATTCTCAAGCCTTACTAAACTTTGCTTGAAACTAATGACTCTTGTTCTAAAATGCATCATAAGCAATTCCTAAAGTCTAGGACTTAGATTTCAAAAGAAAGTTTGGATTTTATGTTAATAAATAATGCCTTTTTGTATAGTATTTTATGAGATAAATACCTGTTATGGGTTGTATGTTGTTATGTGGGCTTAATATAACTTTAGTTCCCTGCAGAATATAGAGGATTCTGCTTTCAAGTTAAAAAAAAATCATACATTATAATATACTGAGTGCTTGGTTATGGTTTTGGTTTTTTCACTGATGCTCAGTGACACATTTGTTACATTTATTATTATAGCTGCTTTGCAGGGAAAATTAAGGACTAAGACAGCATAAATAAAAAATAGAAGTGTGAAAACATGAACAATTATAGGCCCTCTCAAGTCTAGAATTTAGTAATGCTTTTATCAATCTATTCTAACAAATGAGAATAGAATCTTTATTGAAAGAGATCGGTACCACTTTATTTCTTCATTATTTAAGCTTATTTTATGGTTTTTTAATAATTTGTTATTTGGCAAAGATCAACAACTTGGAAATCCTTTAAAAGAAGAAACATTCCACCGTGGAGGTATGACTTATAGAAGAAGGGTGGACCTAGTGGTGCTGGCCTGTAATCCCTATACTCAGAAGGCAGAGACAGAGACAGAGAATCTAGAACTCTAGGCTTCTGTGGGCTAACCTGTTTCCAGAACAATAAATAAATGACAAAAAAAAAAAAAAAGCCAGGAGGAAGAACCAGAATGTGTATCTGTTTATCCCACCCCAGTTCTGTTAGTGATTATCAGTTGACCTTAAGCTATTCAACTTTGTACCCCAGTCTGCTTCTCTGATGATCTGACCAGGATAGTGGGAGTTGGTAAATGTTCATGAATGCCTTGAGATCTCCAAATGAAAGGTGTTATCTTACTAATAACTTACCCTATTATAGGAATAACATTTGACTTAAAAATTAGAAGAAACTAACAACACATAAGTTACATGCTTTGTCACTTCATTTTTTTGTTCTTTCGTTGTTGTTTTGAGGTAGAGTCTCACTGTAGCTGGGGCTAACCTGTAACTCACTCTGTAGCCCAGGATGATCTTGAATTCCTACCTCACCTCCTAAGTGCCGGGGTTAAAGGTGTGTGTCACCAAGGCCAACTTCACTTTGTTTTCATACATGAATAAAAGCCACCGATTGTGTTCCATCCCCAACTGTCATGATTGCCATAGCTTGTATAACTTCTAAAATAAGAATATTTTTAAAGAAAAGCTTTAGCATGGGGATGTTTTTAGATTAGTAATTTCTGCATAAGATATTCACTGAATCACCCAACTTGGTTTTTTTTCTTGACTTGTTACATAATACTGTCAGTTATTCAGAGTCATGTTGGATAATTTTTGTGCCATTAATTGTTAAGTTATAGCTCTTCATCATCATCATTTGGCCAGAAGCAACTTACCCATTGCTCTGTGGTCTTACTCTCCTACCTGCTACCTACATTAAGTTATGGTCACACTTCTTCTCTAGCTTTTCCTTGTTGGGCTGTCATTTTGCTGTTGCAGCCCAGAAGGTAGTCTCCATAAGGTAATGTTGGGTTTATACTCAGCTGCTATTAAAGAAACTGAATGAGAAGTAATTTGTATTGAGATTGTTTATTCTTCCTAACAGACCTAGAGTTCTCTGAGTCTTTGTATATTTGCACCTAATAGCTATTGAATAATTGTTTGAAGTAGCAGTTTCTGCAGACTTCTCCCTTTCCCCCAGGGGTAGAAGGCTAAGGACAGGAAAAAATGAAAGTGGAGAAAAGGGTTTATTTTGGCTTACAGGCTCAAGGGGAAGTGCCATGATGGCATTAGCAGAGGCTGGACATCATCTTCTGGCCAACATCAGATGGACAACAGCAATAGAGTGTGCCAATCTCTGGCAAAGGGAAGCTGGCTATAACACCCATAAGCCCATTCCCAACAATATATTGCCTCCAGGAGGCTTCACTTCCCAAATTGCCACCAGCTGGGGAAGCATTCAGAATCAAACCACAGGTACCAAAATATGGTTAGAAAAAAATAAGTTCTGATGTTTTTAAATAAGAGTAACTACAGCTTATAACAATTTATCATGTATTTTCTTTTTTAAAAACTAGAAAATAGTCAAAGGTTCCCACACAAAGAAATGATAAATGTTGAAGGCATTCTAATGTTTAATTATAAAGTTTTATGAAATCAATTGTCATTTACTAGCTAAGGTTTGTCATTTATTTAGTTAACTATTGACTATGACATAAAAATTTAAAGATAATACCATATTCAAAATTTGATTAAATTAAGAGGTTTAGTAAACTGGGCATGGTAGTACATAACCTGTAACCCCAACATTTGAAAGATAGAGGCTGGAGAATCTGGAGTTCAAAGCCAGCCTTAGCTACATGGTGAGTCAAGTTCAACCTGGGCTACATAAAACGCTGCCTCAAAAAATTAAACAAAAAATATTCAGTGAAAAGTAAGTGTTCCAGACCCCACCCCTCGTTTCCTCCAAAAGCATAAGCAGTTTTTCCAAGTTTGCTTGTTTGTTTGTTTGTTTGTTTATTTTTGAGGCGGAGTCTCATTCTGGCCGATGCTGGCCTCAAACTCATGGTGATCCTCTTACCTCAGCCTCCTGAATGCTGGTGCATGCATCTGGAGTTCATTTGCAGCCACTGGAGTAGGCCTTAGCACACCCATTCTGTCTGTCTCTGCTTGCAAATAAAATTTTTTTTTAAATCTATAGTTTCCCTCTTTTTTTAATATTTTATTGATTTATTTTTCAAGCAGAGAGAGAGAGAGAGAGAGAGAGAGAGAGAGAGAGAGAGCGAGCGAGAGCGCACCAGGGCCACCATCTTGTGGGTCTGGCTTATGTGGGTCCTGGGGAATTGAACCAGGGGACTTAGGCACTGGAGGCAAGTGCCTTAACCGCTGAGCCATCTCTCCAGCCCTAAATAAAAAATTTTTAGGGGATATACTCAGTTAGATAGGAAAAAACTTTTACTAAGGAAATACTCTGTAGCATATCTTTAGACTATGAGGTGAACTTTGTGCATATACACTTTTATATACAAGTGTATTCTCTAGGCCGGGCGTGGTGGCACACGCCTTTAATCCCAGCACTTGGGAGGCAGCGGTAGGAGGATCACCATGAGTTCAAGGCCACCCTGAGACTCCATAGTGAATTCCAGGTCAGCCTGGGCTAGAGAGAGACCCTACCTCGAAAAACCAAAAAAAAAAAAAAAAAGGTGTATTCTCTAAACTTTATTATAGTTTAAGAAATTAGCCATTTACAAAAAGTGACTTCAATTTGAGCGATACCCCCATCTCAAGGAAAGAAATGCATGGATGAGTGCAAGAGAACACCTGATATTCTCCTGACTTCTGCATGCAGGGTCATGGTGAGGGGGAGCACACACTTGTACATACACCATACATCACACACACATATACACAAAAAAAGATATTTGGCTTATTCTTTGGCCTGTGCTTCCTGCATGCAAATGCTTTATTTTCTTCCATCATTTTTAGGAGATCTCAGCATTTATGGGATGAATTTACCTGTCCATTTACCTTGCCTACATTTCCTTATCTTCCTAGACTCCTGTGACTTTGACCCATTTCAAAAAACTCTTTAAAATATTAAGTCCTAATAACTAATTCTCCAACTGCTTCCTGAATGCCTATGACATTTCTCAGTCTTAGTAAAAATCAACATACCTTCGTGTGTGTGTGTGTGTGTGTGTGTGTGTGTGTGTGTGTGTGTGTGTGTGTTATCTGCGGTCAGATCTGGAGTATTGAGTATAGTTGAATAAAAACTAACTATAGGGAATTTGTGCTGTATTCCTTGTCTGTTAAAATATTTGGCCAGTACTTCTGACCTTAAAGAATCTTTAGCCATTGTTAGTCATTCCCCTCAGCAAATAGTTCACATCCTTATCTGTTCTTCTCATTACCACTCCTCTGGCTGTAATGACCTGCTTCCTGACTTCATAGAAAAATAGAGGCCATCATGTATGAATTTCCCCAACTTCTTAGAGCTTTTCGTCTCCCAAATAGATTATATATTATTTCTCCTCCCATTCCCATCTTCTGATCTAAGGTAAGCTTTTCTTCCTTTTGTTGAAGATCTATTTCTTGTATATTTCAGTTCTATACACTACCACTGGAGTGAGTCTTTTTTTGTTTTGTTGGTGGTACTGGGGATTTTTTTGTTGTTGTTTGTTTATTTGTTTTGCTTTTTGAGGTAGGGTCTTGCTCTAGCCCAGGCTGAACTGGAATTTACTATGTAGTGTCAAGTTAGAATCCTACTACCTCTGCTTCCCTAGTGCTAGGATTAAAGGCATGTACCACCAGGCTCGGCTTTTGTGAGTCTTTCACACATGACATTTCATGTAAAAGAAAAGGCACCAGGGCTGGAGAGATGGCTCGGGGGTTAAGGCGCTTGCCTCCACAGCCAAGAACCCTGGTTCAATTCCCCGATACCCAGTAGGCCAGATGCACAAAGTAGTGCATGTGTCTGGAGTTTCTTTGCAATGGCTGGAGGCCCTGGTGCACTCATACTTTCACTCTCTGTTTCTCTCTTTGTATGTATCTCTCTGCTTGAAAATAAATAAAAATATTAAAAAAGAAAAGGCACCAATTCAAACCATATATATTTTTGTTAATGTTTTTTACATTTTCATACATGTACATTACATTTTGATCATATGTACTACACATTACTCTCTTATCCCCCTCAGTTTCATTGTGCTACTTTCTCATCTCTACTAGTGGCTGTGCCTCAGGAGAGAATGACTCCCCTTTTCTGGCAACCTTTAGCTCATTGGGGAGTGGCCTCCTAAGCCCCTCCCCTACCTATAACAGAAGAGTGACTGCCCTATCATAAGCAGGTCTTATACAGGTAACCACATTGGATATGAGTTTAGGAGTACAGTGTCCATGTCATGTCCAGTCCTGGTGGTCAAATTGTATATCTAGTTTCTTGATAGTGTCTTTAGAAAACTCAGTTATAAGAGAGAGGGAGAGCGAGCTTCTATATAAAAGCGGCTAGCCAGTCAAAGAAAGTTTGTTTTCAGGTTGGTTAATAAATGTGTGTTGGTGGGTTGGAGAGATGGCTCAGCGGATAAGGCACTTGCCTCTGGTGCCTAAGGCCCTGGTTCAATTCCCCAGGACTAACATAAGCCAGACCCACAAGGTGGTGGCCCTGGTGTATATTCATTCTCATTCTCTCTCTCTCTCTCTCTCTCTCTCTCTCTCTCTCTCTCTCTCTCTCTCTCTCTCTCTCTCTCTCTTTCCTTGAAAATGAATAAATAAAATGTTTTAAAAAATAAATAAATGTGTGTTGGTGGCATAGCTGCCTTCCAAGTTGTTTAGTGAATTTAGAATATGTTGCTAATTTTACTGTTTTATATTTTAACTGCTATATTTTTGGTGTTTGATGTAGTTAGCTTTCTCATTGCTGAGAGAAAAGAACCCAACCAAAAGCTGCATGATGGCATGAGCAAAGGTTGGGCATCATCTCTGCAAGCAGCGGCAGGAAGGTGTGCCAAAAACTGCCTATAACTCCCATAAGTACACCCACAACAACACAGTTCCAACAAGATTCCAATTCCAAAACTGCCATCAGCTGGGGATTGAGCATTCAGAGCACATACTTTTGTGGGGGACCCCTGGATGAAACCATCACAGTGTCCAAGTGCTGAAATATAACACACAAGCCTCAGTGAAACCCAAACTCAACAACATTGAATTATTTCCTAAACCCTAACCAAATTAAGTCAAAGATACATAAACTCAGTTTTTCTTACTTATATTCATAATGTCATTAGTTTATTATTGAGATAGAAGTCCACAAATAAAAAGAGCAAATAACTCTAGACCATCTAGTTTCTCTAGATAAATTTTTGCTTCGACAAAATTCCAAGCCTTTGATTAAAACCTTGTCAGCCGGACATGGTGGCACACGCCTTTAATCCCAGCACTCAGGAGGCAGAGGTAGGATTGCCATGAGTTCAAGGCCACCCTGAGACTACATAGTGAATTCCAGGTCAGCCTGGACTAGAGCGAGACCCTACCTTGAAAAACCAAAAAAATTAAAAATAAAAAAAAACCTTGTTGTCTAACAGACCCTGAGCCTTTGGAGGTGTGATAGAGATGTCCCAGTACTGAATACTCCACTGTCATTTCTTCTCAGCACTGTGGTGTCTTTTGCCTTATCCAGTGGTCACCACCATCTGAAAAAGAGAAGCTTCTCTAGACAAAAGTGAGAGTAGCATCCTATGGGTATGCTTATTTAAAAAAAAAAAAAGTGCTTGTATGGGAGGTTGGCCAGACAATAGCAGGTGTTACTCCCCTAGGGCTCATGACCCACTATAAGGTTTTTACTAGGTCTTCAATACCAGGCATACTTTCCCTCCCATAGAGTGGGCCTCCAGTCCAATTAGAGAGCAATTGGTTTCCCGCACAGTAGATGTACCTGTTACCCCATTTGGCACATTTGGCCTGGCTGGCCAGTCTTAAGGCTTGCAAGCTCCACTGTTGTTCACTGTTGATGATTTCTCTCTCCCATAGGGCTGCATACAGCCATAGATTTTACCAGCTTTTAGCTGGTTAACAGGGAGGAGATTTCCTGCTCAGCTCCAGGTTGATTTCTCAGTGACCTACAGCCCTAGCATATGTGGTCTTCAGCAATAGGGTCTTACCATCTCGTTCTAGTGTGCAACCAAGAGCTTTGGCAATGGTCTGTAATGTTTTGGGGGCCTCAGGAACCTCCCTGACCAACAACTCACTGGGAGGTATCCCATCCCTGGCACTGAAGTTTTTCTATTAGCAATCTATGGTTTCTGACTGTGCCATTATATAAGGGAGAATATATGGCATTTGGTTTTCTGGGCCTGAGTTACCTCACTTAGTTTGATCCTTTCCAGATAGATCCATTTTCCTATAATATTGTTACTGTTATTGCCTCTAGACCACATCCTGAAACACAGCTTGGGCCACATACACTTAAATATACAGGAAATTTCCAACTTACAAATTTCAGCAGTGATCTCTATGTGCATATACATCCCCAAGTTCCAGCTGTCACTCCACCTTAAAATGTTCATTTAAAAATCAAATAATGAAGCTGGGCACAGTGGTGCACACCTTTAATCCCAGCACTCAGAAGGCAGAGGTAGGAGGATTATGTTGAGTTCAGAGCCACCCTAAGACTACATAGTGAATTCCAGGTCAGCCTGGACTAGAGCAAATCCTATCTTGGGGGGGGGGGGGGGAATGACCCAACCTCCAAATAACCAGTGTAAAATTAAACTTTTAGAAGACTACTTATAAAGTAAAGAATATCTATGGAATTTTACATCTCATCTGTAAACATAGTAATGCTTGGCTGGCTCAGACTAATTTGACAGGAACAATTTGACACATGCAGTACATTTAAATGAGGCTTGTTACTATAGTTAATATTTCTAAACCCAAAGAAATCTAACAAAATGTTGGTTTAGTGGCTCTTGAAGAGTTCTGCTAAATAAATAAATACTTTGCTGGCAATCTTGCTTACTAGTTTCATTTTCATAAAAAGTTCTTTTGTGAACTGAAGGGATTGCCAAATGGTCAAGGTGCTTGCCTGCAAAGCCTAACGACCTGGGTTTGATTCCCCAGTTACCCAAGTAAAACCAGATGCACAAAGTGGTGCATGCATTTGGAGTTCATTTTCAGTAGCTGGAGACCCTGGTGCACCCATAATCAATTAATCTCAATATCTCTCTCTCTCTTTCTCTCTCTCTCTCTCTCTCTCTCTCTCTCTCTCTCTCTCTCTCTCTCTCTCTCTCTGCTTGCAAGTAAATAAAATATCTTTTAAATGTAATTTGTAATTTTTGGTTCTGTGTGTTTTGTTGTTTATTAAAGGTAGAGTCTTACTCTAGCCCAGACTGACCTATAACTCACTCTGTAGTCCCAGGCTGGCCTTGAACTCACACCCCCTACCTTAGCCTCCTGAGTCATGGGATTAAAGGTGTGCACCACTATGCCTGACTGTTTAGTTTGTTTTTTGAGGTAAGTTCTGACTCTTGTCAGTACTGATTTTTAACACACTATATAACCCAGGCTGTCCTCAAACCCATGACAATCCACCTGCCTCAGCATCTCGAGTAATATTTAATTTTAATTTAAGGTTTAATTTTTAATATGGATAACTATAGCCACCTATTTAAAATAAGTTTTAATAGTCTTACAACAGTATCTACAATTTAAATGGATAGTGTGATGTGTAGCAAGCACAAAATGGCAAGTTTTATGTGCATTATCTTATTTAATACTTATGATACACATGTTAGAATTAAAAAACTTAGAAGCTGGGTATGAGGTTCACATGTGTAATCTCTGTACTTGATAGGCTGAGACAATAGGACTGTTTCAAGTTCCAGGCCAACTCTTGAAGAAGGAGAGGGAGGAGGAGAGGAAGGGGGAAAAGAAAAATAAGAAATTAAGAAAACATAATTTTGTCTACTAATTATCAGGAGTAAAATTTCAGCCTGTCCCTCATATTTCAGAAGCTGCTTTGATTAATTATAGCTAAATTTTTTTTAAATAACAAAGAAATGTCATGGCTGGGAAATGACTCGGTGGTTATAAGCACTTGCTTGCAAAGCCTGTCAACCTGGGTTCAGTTCCCTAGTGCCCATGTAAAACCAGTCGTATAATGTGACATATGCTTATGGAGTTCATTTGCATTAGCAAAAGGCCCTGGTGGGCCCATACTCTTTCTGTCTGTCTCTAATAATTTTTTGTAAAAAAAAATAAAAAAGAACTGTCACACTATTAGATTTAGAGGAAGAGAAGAAATTTTAAGATGCAGTAAAATATAAGATAATAATGGCTAAACTCAGTCCAAACCTATGTAGGAAAAGAAATTTTACCACTTTCTACTATTTATTTCTCTTGCAAATAGCTTCTAAAATATTTCACTTGATTCTTTCCCTTCCAATGAACAAACTACAATATTTTCATGGTTATTTATCATCTTGTTCATGATATATGGTTGATTTAATCTTTTTTATCTTAAAATATTTACTTATTTATTTGAGAGAGAGAGAATGAATATGTTTACCAGGGCCTCCAGCCGCTGAAAATTTCAGGTGCATGTGCCACCTTGTGTATCTGGCTTTACTCAGGTACTGGAGAACTGAACCTGGCTCCTTGGGCTTTGCAGGTAAGCACTGTAACCACTGAGTCATTCAAAAATTAAGGAATCCTCTGATTTATGTTTGGCTCTGACCAGGTGTTTTTAGCATTAGGATGACACACTGTTCTTTATATAATCTGTGCTTGTGATGTTTTGTATGTGTGTTGATTTTTTAAAAAGTTCTTTAGACCTATTTTGATTGACTGAATATTTTTGAAATATAATAGATACGTACCCATAGATTAAATGAGATGGTGGTTTGTTTGAGGCAGGATCTTGCTATATAGACTTGGCAACCTGGTACTCAGTTTGTAGCCCAGGCTAGTCTCAGGCTTGTGGTAATCCTTCTGCTTCAACCCCATAAGTACTAGGATTATAGGTGTGTGCCACCATGCCTAGGTAATAGCTTTTAAAAGTAAATTATATATCATTTGAAGTAAAATTCTTCACTTGAAACTTATTCAAAAGTTCTCAAATCCCAAGCAATTGTCATTTTCTGACAGAATAATCTGTCACAATTGTCTCTTTTTGCTTTGAAATTTTTGATATCCTTTTCCAGAAATGTGGCTCAAATTTCCATTTGGAGCAGTACAATTGATCACAGCCTCTTCACCCAGCTTCACCTGCTAGCTGGCAAGTTCTCTGATTTCCAGGGTTTTTTTGTTTGTTTGTTTTGTTTTGTTGTTTTTCGAGGTAGGGTCTCGCTCTAGTGCAGACTGACCTGGAATTCACTATGTAGTCTCAGGGTGGCCTTGAACTCATGGCAATCCTCCTACCTCTGCCTCCCGAGTGCTGGGATTAAAGGTGTGTACCACCACACACAGCCCGGCTAGATTTCCAGTTTTTATCAAATATAAAACTATGAAAATTGTATGCTATACAACCAAGGAAATACAATATTGGGTATAAGCTTGGCTGGGGTTTTTTTGTTTGTTTGTTTGTTTTTTTAGTCTGACTTATTTTCCTCATGATTTTTTTTTTTGGTTTTTGTTTTTTTGTTTTGTTTTGTTTTGTTTTTCGAGGTAGGGTCTCACTCTAGCCCAGGCTGACCTGGAATTCACTATGTAGTCTCAGGGTGGCCTTGAACTCACAGCGATCCTCCTACCTCTGCCTCCCAAGTGCTGGGATTAAAGGCGTGCGCCACCACACCCAGCTTCCTCATGATCTTTGCATGTAGAATAAACTGTATGTCAGATTTTGTGCTTTTTATTTAGTAGCTTTAAAACTTTTTAGAAATACTTGAAATATGACCTAATAAAAAAGAGAAACATTAATTATTTTAGGAAAGTAGTAAATTTTAGATATTTGAGTTAAACCAAATTTAGGAATTAATGTTTATAAGCCTTTTTTTTTTCAGAGAATCATTTTAAAATGTTTCCCACAAATTGTTCTTTATGTTATAGAGATGTGGCCAAAATAGTCTGATAATTCTTGAAAGAAAATGTTTGTTTTTTTTTGTGGACTTAGATGATTAAAATAATCTGATTTGAAATTAATACTATTTATCCTGTAAAAGGCTTTGAGGAAGTTTGTGAACTCTAGAGTTATGAGAAAAGGAATTCTTCCTTTTGGTAATTGCAGGTTTCCTTACCCCTTATGAACACTTTAGTGAACGGAAGAACTTGTAATAATATTGCCATCTTCCCTTCATCCCTCTCCTTCCTTTAGGTGTACCAGCATTCGACCAGGAGACACTGGAATGGATGTAACAAGCCGATGCACCCTTGGAGACCCCAACAAACTGCCAGAAGGGGTTCCCCAACCTGCCCGCATGCCCTATATCTCAGACAAGCACCCTCGGCAAACCTTGGAAGTTATTAACCTTCTGAGAAAGCACCGGGAGCTATGTGATGTGGTGCTAGTTGTGGGTGCTAAGAAGATATATGCCCATCGAGTCATTTTGTCAGCCTGTAGTCCCTATTTCCGAGCTATGTTTACAGGAGAATTGGCAGAGAGCCGTCAAACAGAAGTCGTGATTCGAGACATAGATGAGAGGGCCATGGAACTACTGATTGACTTTGCATATACCTCCCAGATAACTGTAGAAGAAGGCAATGTTCAGACCCTTTTACCAGCTGCTTGCCTCCTCCAATTGGCAGAAATACAGGAAGCCTGCTGTGAATTCTTAAAGAGACAGTTAGATCCTTCTAATTGCCTGGGCATTCGGGCTTTTGCTGACACACATTCTTGCCGTGAATTGCTGAGGATAGCAGACAAGTTCACTCAGCATAACTTTCAAGAGGTGAGTTGTACTTGTGGTTTGAATGTATTCATAACTTGTTTGTCAACAGAGCAGTGTGGGTTTACACTTTGCTAGTTAACACATGTCTGAGTGAGTATTCTGGTTGTAGCTCATAATACTGAGAAACAAGTTGCTCTAACTTCTAAGCCCAATTTTGTTTTCTACTAGCAAAACTTATTTCTCCCTAGTCATATTCATAAAGGGCTAATTTATAAGCCAAAATACAGTTCATTCATGCATGAGAGGCTCAGTAAATGATGGGATATTTGAACATAATTATTTTCACATGGTATTTTCTTTCAAATTATATGGATTGTTCAACAGAATAAGTTATACCACAGAGGTTATTGGGTGAACTAATAATCAGAAAAATAAATTTAGATGGTATCAAAAGAATTTTCATTAACTCACTATTTTTCATGTGCTCATTTCATTTAACAAGTATTTGCAAAGTTACTGTGTTTCCTCCACTGTGCTTGGGAACATGGCCTATATAAGTGAACAAGAAGTCCAGAGATGGGGCTGGAGAGATGGCTCAGCGGTTAAGGCACTTGCCTCCAGTGCCTAAAGCCCAGGGTTCAATTTCCCAGTGCCCACATATGCCAGACCCACAAGGTGGTGGCCTTGGTGTGCTCGCTTGCGCGTGCGCTCTCTCTCTCTCTCTCTCTCTCTCTCTCTCTCTCTCTCTCTCTCTCTCTGTATCTCTGCTTGAAAATGAATAAATAAAAAAGAGAAAACACCTCCTTTTATTAAAAAAAAAAAGCCCAGAGACTATATTCATGGAATTTATATCTAGTTAATCTGTTAGAGTATATACTTACACAAATAAGTATAACTAATGGTACTACAGACCATTTTGGATGATTCTGAAGTAAACAGAAAGATTTAACTTTGGTTCTGAAATGGCTTATACAAAATCCTGAGACATTAGCAAGCATAATTGATTAAAAGAAAAAGAACTGGGGGGGGGGACCTAGAGAGCTAGAGGGAGGGTATTACATAATTTCACAGAAAGAAAAGGGCCAGATCACACTGGAGTTGATAAACCATGTTAAAAATTTGAGAGACAGCCAAGTGTGGTAACTAATGCCTTTGACTCCAGCACTTGAAGGCTGACAATCACCATAAGTTTGAGGCCAACCTGGGCTACAGAGTGAGTTTCAGGTCAGTCTCAAACAATTTTAAGCGGCTGCTTCCAATAATAATAATTTTTTGAAAAATTATGATGCAAGCAGGTATGGTGGTTCCAATAGAGACTGGAGGATTAGGAGTTCAAGCTCATTCTTGACTATATAGCAAATTTGAGACCATCTTGAACTGCATGAGACACTGTCTCAAGAAAAACAAAAATTTGAGATATAATCTTGAGAACAGTAGAAAATCTTAATTTTTTTTTTTTTTACAAAGTCTCACTGTACACCAGAATGACCTGGAACTCACTCTGTAGGCCAGACTAGCCTCCAACTTATAGCAATCCTCCTACCTCAACCTCCTTGAGTGTTGGAATTAATGATGTATACCATCATACCCAGCCCTTAAAGGGTTTTAAGCCCAGAAAAGACATGGTCCATTTCACCCTTTAATATCACACTTCTGTCCACCTGCATAACCTCCAATGAATGAAGTATACAAAATGAAAACATTAGAAGATAACATGGAACAATTCCTTTATAATCTTAAAATGAAGAACTTTCTAAGTGACTAATCCAGAAAGGCTAAAAGAGAAAGTTGATAGATTTTGACTTTATAGAAATCAAATTTTTCTGCATGGTAAAGCCAAGTCTAAGCCTGTCAGTAAAGCCAGGGGCATGGCAGTACATGCCTTTAATCGTAGCACTCAGGAGGCAGAGGCGGGAGGATCGAAGTGAGTTCAAGGCCAACCTAAGACTATATAGTAAATTCTAGGTTAGCCTGAGCTAGAGCCATACCCTACCTCAAAAAACAAAAGCAAACAAAAAAATTGGTAAACTTTGAGAAAAATATTTGCATCTCATATGCACAGACAAGAGCTTAGTCTACTTAATACATCAAGAGCTCCCATTAGCCAATAACCCATACCAGTGAGCTAAGAGAACAATGGGCAATACACTACACATAAACACACACAAAAAAAATTAAGGCTGGAGAAATGACTCAGTGGTTAAAGATACTTGCAAAGCCTAATGGCCTGGATTCAAATCCCCAGTACCCACTTAAAGTCAGATGCACAAAGTGATACATGTATATCTGGAGTTTGTTTGCAATGGCAAGAGGCCCTGGCACGCCCATTATTTCTCTCTATCCCTCTCCCTTTCTGTGTGTGTGTTTACAAATAATTTTTAAAAAGCAAGTTGCCATTAAAAATCTAAAAGTCTGTTCAAGTTAATTAAAAATAGCTGAAACACAAACTAAAACTATACCAAAGCACTTTTTTTTCTGCTTTGTTTTCTGAGACAAGATCTCTCTATATATCCCAGGCTGGCCTCGAACAAAACATGCCTCAGCCCCCCAAGTGTTAGGATTCTATTCTGCTATCATCAACATCTATCCAGTCATATCTTTTATCTATCTGATTGCAATATCCTTAAATATGATTTTGTGCCCTTTTGGCAAGGCTACAGGGAAATAAGTAGGCACATTGTTAGTATGAATATAAATTGGTACCATCCTTTTGAAAGGAAATTTGGTGGTATATATCAAAATCACATGCTTTGTGACTCAGCAGTCCCATTTATGGAGATTTGTACTACAGCTGCTGAAAGAGTAGAAGAGTTTGAGGAGATATGACTAGGGTTCTGAGCTAATTGTAGTTACCTTTAATTGCTGGAACAAAACACCCAACCAAAAGCAACTGATTGGAGGAAAGCTTATTTGGCTTACAGTCTTGAGGGAAAGCTTTGTGGTGGCAGGGAAAAGATGATAGAGCAGAGGCTGGACATCACCTCATTGCCACTGCAGGTGGACAACAGCAGCAGAAGAGTAAGCCGAACTCTGGCAAGGAAGAAGTGGCATTAACATCCCAAAGTACACCCCAATAACATACTTTCTCCAGCAAGGCTCCGCCTCCAAAATTGCCACCAGCTGGGAGCCAAACATTCAGAGCACATGAGTTTATGAGGAACATCTGATTCAAACCACTACATTCCACTTCTGACCCCCACAGACTCACTGCCATTTTAAGATGTAAAAATGCATTCATTCTAACTAACCCCAAACCATATTGTGCCTATGCTGCTGGTCACTGTAGCAGTCTCCTGAGTGACAGAAGAAACCATAGAGACAGCAGCAATGTCTGTTTGCTTTCTCTGTATTGCACCCTGCACTGTTAGTCTTCATCCTGGTGTACAGGTTTCCAAGATCCTGGAATGCATGGCTGGTCTGTAGAACAAGGGAATGCCCTTGTGTTTCACCTGTATCCTTACACTTCTGTAGACTTGAATAAAGATAAATCATGGGTGGGCCGGGTGTGGTGGCGCACGCCTTTAATCCCAGCACTCAGGAGGCAGAGGTAGGAGGATTGCCTTGAGTTCAAGGCCACCCTGAGACTACATAGTGAATTCCAGGTCAGCCTGGGCTAGAGCAAGACCCTACCTCGAAAAACCAAAAAAAAAAAAAAAAAAAAAAAAATGGCTTTGTTGCAGATTCTTACTAGACTATGTATCATAGAGACTTGATCCTCAGAGGTTTTCATTAGATAGGTGCTCTCATTATATTCACACTTGCAGAATTGATGGCAACCTTATTCTTTTTTTCAGCTGACTCCTTGGTGTTTCTGTCTTATGCATTCTAAACGTTGTCCTTTTAGCAACTAATCTTCCTCTGAAAGCTTCTCCTTTGTTACATTTCTGAAGTTTTAATTTAGTATGAATGTTTGGCTTATTTTGAACATGAATTTATATTATGACCTGTTTGTTTGATTGTTTGGGGGCAGGGTCTCACTCCAGCCCAGGCTGACCTAGAACTCAATTTGTAGTTCCAGGCTGACCTCAAACTCACAGTGAACCCCCTACCTCTCAGCCTCACGAGTGCTGGGATTAAAGCTGTGTGCCACCATGCCCAGTATGATCTGTTGAACTATCACAAGCTTTACTAAATCTTAATTGTGTCCTGTCAACTTTGTTCTCTTTTTAAACTTGTCTCTTCCTCTAGTATCGTTTTAAACTGCAACTCCATTGTGGAATATAATTTTGCCCTATAATCCTGAAGAACAATATAGAGAAAATAAATGTGTTTATTGGTTTTCTCTTTCATTCTTCTCTAACTTTGAACAGGTAATGGAGAGTGAAGAATTCATGTTACTTCCAGCCAATCAGCTCATTGATATAATATCTAGTGATGAGCTAAACGTTCGCAGTGAAGAACAAGTGTTTAATGCAGTGATGGCATGGGTCAAATACAGTATTCAAGAAAGACGTCCTCAGTTACCCCAGGTAACAATAGAAATGCTTCTCTAAGAAACAGCTTTGTACTAGAAGAAAAAAGTATGTACTTGTAGAAATGAAACATTTATTGTTTATACTGTAGGAAAGTCTATCTGCATATGATAAGGAAGTAAGCTTTAGAAACATCTTGATTGCCTATGGTTGAATATTGAACCGTAACACAATTTAAAACCTAAATTATATAAAATGAACAAAAGAAAGCAAGAATGCCTTTTGTCTTTATAGCTTGGCAGTCCTACCATACTTTGAGCAGTAAGCAGATGCATTGGGGCATAAATGGTCACTGAATTTAAGATTCATTATTTTTTGGGGGGTGGGGTGAGATAGGTTTTATTTCAGTTTACAGTTCCAGGTGACAGTCATCTTGGAAGGGAAGGCATGATAGCAGGAGGTGATAATATTCAATTCACAGTGAGGAAGGAGAGATGATGAATGATGGGGCCCAGCCAGTTCTCTCCAACTGGGATCCAGGGGTCCAGTAAGGGCTTGGTCCACCTTTAAGGTGGGTCTTCTCACCTCAATTAACCTAGTCAAGATCCTTCATAGGTAATTCTAAATCTTGTCACATTGACAATCAATATAGGCCACCACCAAAAAATTGCTTAAAGTAATATATGAGCTCAGTGAGATTAATGGAGTTGAGATTAATTGATACAAAATCAATATATATATATATATATAAGATCAGAAATATATTTATATAATAATTGTAAACTATTAAGATGCTTTCTTGTTATCACTACATAATTGTTTCCTCACAGGGATTCCTTTCCAAGATACTTATTTGCTGCTTAAAACCTTATATATACACTATGTTTTTTCCTGTACATACATATCTGTGATAAAGTTTAATTTATAAATTAGCTATAGTAAGAGCTTAATAGTAGCTAATAAGAAGCAAAATTATAGTAGTATACTGTAATAAAAGTTATTTAACCCAGGCCTGTGGCACACACCTTTAATCCCAGCATTTGGGAGACAGAGGTAGCAGGATCACTGAGTTTAAGTCCAGGCTGGGACTATAGAATGAGTTCCAAGTCAGCCTGGGCTAGAGTGAGACCCTACCTAGAAAAAATAAAGTTATTTAAAACTTAGAAGTTTCTTTTTTATATATTTAAAATATAGTGGGCTGGAGAGATGGCTCAGCGGTTAAGGCACTTGCCTCCAGTGCCTAAGGCCCCCGGTTTAATTCCCCAGGACCCACATATGCCAGACCCACAAGGCTCTGGTGCGCTCTCTCTCTCTCTCTCTCTCTCTCTGTGTGTGTGTGTGTGTGTGTGTGTATGTGTGTGTGTGTATCTCTGCTTGAAAATTAATAAATAAAATATTTAAATATATATATTTGAGTCTGGCGTGATGGCACATGCCTTTAATCCCAGCAGAGATCACTGTGAGTTTGAGGCCACCCTGAGACTACATAGTGAATTCCAGGTCAGCCTGGGCTGGAGAGAGACCCTACCTCAAACACCAAAAAAAAAAAAAAAAATCATATATATATAGTATATTTATTTATTTGCATGTGTGCATGCACCAGAGTGTCTTGCCACTTCAAACAAATGCCAGACACTTGCACCACTTTTGCATGTGGCTTTATGTGAGTGCTGGTAATTGAACCTGGGCTGACGGGCTTTGCAAGCAAACACCTTTAACTGATAAACCCTCTTTTATTTTACTTAAATATCTCATATACATTTGATTGTAATAATAGCACCTAGTATGAGATCTGCTCTCCTAGCAAAAATGTCAGTATAGCACACGTTTTTTTGTTTGTTTTGTTTTTAAATATTTTATTCATTTTCAAGGAGAGAGAGAGAGAGAGAGAGAGAGAGAGAGAGAGAGAATGAGAATGAGAATGAGAATGAGAATGAACCAGGGCCACCACCTTGTGGGTCTGGCTTATGTGGGTCCTGGGGAATTGAACCCGGGGCCTTAGGCACTGGAGGCAAGTGCCTTAACCGCTGAGCCATCTCTCCAGCCCAAGCACACGGTTTTATAGATCATCTGTGGAATGGACTCATCTGATATAACTGAAACTGCTGAACAAAATTCCCCATTTCCTCCTTCCCTCAGCCTCTGGAAATGTGAATTAAAACCATAGTGAGGGCTTCCCCCCCCCCCTTGAAAATGAATAAATAAAATATTTTTTTTAAAAAATTTTAAAAAACAGTGAAAAATCACCTCACACTTTTTAGGAGATTTGTATTTCCTTGAAAGCTAATAATGTTAAAAAAAAAATTCTCATTTATCTGTTGGCTATATTGTCTTAGTTCTGGAATTTTCCATTCATTATTGTCTGACCAAGGTCGAAACCACAGAAAACAAAACTGCAGATAAGGAGCAAGTACTATATTCTTTGGTAATTTAATAGGCTATTCTTCCAGATTGGGAATGAATTTAAGTTTAGTTATAGAAGAAGTTATAACATATTGCTGAATACTTAAAGTGACATTCTAAAGTAATCTTAGAATGCTTTAAATTTTCTAACTATTCAACATTACTGAATTGAAAGTGAGAATAAGTTTTAAGGTTACTATTTATGCCTTCCATTCTCCTTCCTTCCTTGCCATGTTCAAATACACTTGAAGGCACAGTGGGCAGCATGGTCGTTATTCTCTTATAATGGTCTTAAAGGTCATTAAGCTCATGCCTTTAATGGTGTTTATTATCTTGTAGGTGCTGCAACATGTTCGTTTGCCTTTGCTTAGTCCCAAGTTCCTGGTGGGCACAGTGGGCTCTGACCCCCTCATTAAAAGTGATGAAGAATGCAGGTATGAGTGGCCCTGAATGAAAAACAAAATTAAGCATTCCTATTTTCTTTTAATGTCCTTATTGGTATTGCATCCAAAGTACTATATTTCTTAGTGTTAAAACCAGGACAGTATTTAATAGATTTTTCTTCTAAGCTAGAGTCAAGGGGAGAAGGAAACAGAAAGGACTGAAGTTCCAGTATTCCATTCCATTAGTTTGTTGTTGTTGTTAATGTTGGTGCCTATTGGTTTAGAAGTAGCAATAAAGAGGTGGGTCTCTAAGATTTGAATGCAATTTTGGCTTTGAAGAGGCAATTCTATGCTACTGTTTTTCCTTGAGATAAATTCAAGAATGCTCTTAACTCTGACCATGAGCACGTTTTCATTCCATGGTGTATGTCTTGCTGGGAATAGGACCAGACATGCTTTGAAGATTATGGACAGAATTTATACCAGCCATCTCCTAAAGTAACTCTGGAAAGACTTTTGCTACAGTTAGGTAAAATAATTTAGGGGCAACCTATTTTTAGGTCTAGGAATATAGGTCAGTCAATAAAGTTCTTTTTTTTTTTTTTTTTGGTTTTTCGAGGTAGGGTCTCGCTCTAGCCCAGGCTGACCTGGAATTCACTCTGTAGTCTCAGGATGGCCTCGAACTCACCGCAATCCTCCTACCTCTGCCTCCCGAGTGCTGGGATTAAAGGCGTGTGCCACCACGCCCGGCCGTCAATAAAGTTCTTGGTGAAGTCCAAGCCATTGAGAGACCCTGTCTCAAAAAGAGATGGGCAATATTCCTGAGGCCAACACCTGAGGTTGTCTTCTACACATGTGGCACCCCCTTTCCCCCACCACCCATACCACACACATGTCCAAAAAACCCTTGACTGGACTCTCTCTCTCTCTCTCTCTCTCTCTCTCTCTCTCTCTCGCTCTCTCTCTCTCTCGCTCGCTCTCTCTCGCTCTCTCGCTCTCGCTCTTGTTCGCTCTCTCACTCTCTCTCTCCCCCACACATATATATGCATATATATGCAAGCTTTAGCACTAGGGATGCAGAGGTGGGAGAATCACTGTGAGTTCAAGGCCAGCCTGGGACTACAGAGTGAGTTCCAGGTCAGCCTGCTCTAGAGTGAGACCCTACCTGAAAAAAAAACAACATGAAAAAGCTTTTAATTAGTTGATTCACTAGTTTGGCAAATTTTAAGATTTAAATGCTGATATGAAGCCCTCTGGCATTTTAATGACTCTCCCCTACCCCCTTCCAAAAAATTATCAATATAAAAGTAAAAAGATCCAGCCAGCCAGTGCTCCAAACTACTTAAATTACACTGTGCTTTGTGTCTCTCTTGGTGATTAGAGAACTTTGGAATCATCCTGTATTTAGTACTGAGGAAGAACATACAGACAGATTTCATTGCCTTTCTTCTATGATCTGAATGAAGCCTGTTCCTTTACAGGAGATACAGCAAGTGGGACTAGATGTTTTATCTTTTAAATTTGAAAAAAGAAAGATAAATGACAGGTAATTCTCCTAACTATTTGAATACCCAAAGGGAAAACTATGTGAAAGACACATACATGAAGAAACAATTCATGGATACCCCTCCCTTCATTATGCATGAATCAGATGACACTGATTCTAACTAACGTAGAAAATAAAGGTTACTTGTGAGGAAACATGCTAACCACTACACTAAGGAAGGCCATCAAAAAATAAAGGTACTTGTGAATTCACTTTTGAAAGACTATTCCTTGGTTTACTAGTTGTATCACCTTAGGCAAGTTTCTTTAAGAAACTCTGTATGCTACAGTTTCTTCATCGATAAGTAAAGATAATATTAATACTATAGAGCTATTGTAAAACTTAAATGAGTTGGGCGTGAGAGATTGCTCAGTGGTTAAGGTGTTTGCTTGCAAAGCCTGACAGCCTGAGTTGATTCCCTGTACCCACATAAAGCCAGATGCACAAAGTGCCACATGTGTCTGTAGTTCATGTGCAAAGAAAAGAAACCTTGGCATGCCCATTCTTCCCCGCTCCTTGCAAATAAATAAAAAAAAAAAAACCAGATAAGTGAGTCAATATTTTTTGAGTCAATATATTAAGCACTTAGAATAGGGACTAGCAGATATTGTTACTACTAATTTTGTCTTGGCTTGCTCTGTATTATTTCTATTGTACTCCTAGCAATCCTTGACCGACTTAAAAACTTGCTACTAAAAAATCAAAGTCCTTCAAGTATGAGAAGCTAGAAAACTCTTAATCATTGGCTGTTTGTGTTTTCTGTTTATTTTTGCTTTTTAGTTAGATAAATTCAGAAGAGGAAAGTACATTACAGGGTCATGCCTGAAGTGATCCTGCAGGAATAAACTGCTCTTTGTAATAAGTATAAATAGCAAGAGAAATGAATATATGTAGTAGTTTAGGAAACAATTTGAGTAGAGGTATAAAAGAGTAAGAGAATTTACACTAACCAGTCACTGAATCATTGAAAGGACTGAGGTATACAAATAGTTTATACTAGGATCCTGTACTCAATATGTATCATTACCAGGTACTTCTCAAAGTAATTTAATTGGAATAAATTTTTGTCATGTCAGTGGCCTGGTTGAAATTAAACCATTCATATGATACTAGGTAATAAATTAGTAGTAACATAAAATATTACTTGAACCAATTTTACCTATTACTTTATAAAATTTAGCAAATACTTTGTGCCCTTGCTGATAATTGTCCTTTTTCAACATTCTTTAGAACCTAATAAAACTTATTCAAAACTAGTAATTATGCAGGCTGGTATTCAGGTTAAATTTTTAGGGTTTTGTTTATTTATTTGTTTGTTTGTTTGTTTGTTTGTTTTTGGTTTTCTTGAGGTAGGGATCTCAGTATTACCCAGGCTAACCTGGAACTCACTCTGTAGCACTAGGCTGGCCTCAAACTCATGTCGATCCTCCTACCTCAGCCTCCTGAGTGCTGGGATTAAAGGCACGTGCCACCACATTTGGTTTAGTTATTTGTCTGCACTAAGATTGTTGAGCTTTAGGATAAATGTGTGCTGACATAAGAAACCATGATGAAATGCCAGTTGATTCAAAATTCATGGTATGACTTACATAATTTTTTTTCATGTTTTTGCCAATTTTAATATTGGTTGGCATTAGTAATTTGGTTAGATTGTGCTTTTCTAACCTATATATTCCTCAATGTTGCAGTCAGCCACACACCGCTGGGATAAATCTCCAAACCAGGCATAGTTTATGGGAGGAAAGGATTCTATTGAAGCTACAGATTCAAGGGAAGTTCCATAATGGTGAAAGAGGCTGGCCCTCTTTCACAGGTCCAAGCAGAGAGAGACAACCATCACCAACACCACTCACACAAAACAGCAAACAGGCAGGGGCACTGGATGAAAAAAGATTTCTCCCCTTTATATAGCCTTGGGGCAGGGTCTTGAAAACCTCTCCCAGACTTGTTGGCTTCTTGAGTCTCTGGAATTTCCTTCCTGAACTGCCTGCCCAGGAAGGGATGCTAATTTCTAGCTTCCCTGAGCTTCTTTACATCCTGTCCCCTACTGAGAGGCCGCCTTCCTGTAAACATTCTCAGAGACCCACCCAAGATAATTAAAAAGATCAAGTTGACAACAAAACCTAACCATCACACTCAACTATATTGGGATATGACTAACAGTGTTATTTAGACATTTAAAATAAATGCATAAATTTCCCTTTCTACAGAGACTTGGTAGATGAGGCTAAAAACTATCTCCTGTTGCCTCAAGAGCGACCTCTAATGCAAGGACCAAGGACAAGACCACGGAAACCTATCCGATGTGGAGAAGTTCTCTTTGCAGGTTTAAATGTTTTTTTATTTCACTTGGATTTTTCATTGGGGGTGGGGTGAGTGAGGTGTGCATGGGAGGCTGAGAGTGGAAGGTGGAAAATTTGAGACCATCCTCAAGTAAGACTCTGCCCCCCACCCAAAAGCAAAAAATCACCACCAACAACAACTCCCCAAAACATAAAGATTAAAGTATAGTAAACAGTATATGTTAACATGCTGAGAGAAAAAGACAGACATGTGGCTCAGCTGACGGAACTAAACTACCATGCTCCAGATTGTGTAACACTCTCTGCCAAGAAGAGTGAAACATTCAACATGTCAAAATGCAGCAGCAGAATCACAGGGTGCCTGTGTTAGATGACTGCACATGATTCATCTCCAGAAGCATGTGCCACTTTGTACATTTGGCTTTATGTGGGTACTGGGGGCTCAAACTTGGGCCATTAGGCTCTGCAGGCAAGTGCCTTAACCATTGAGCCACCCTCCAGCTCATTTGTCTATTTTTTAAAATATTTTTATTTATTTGTAAGCAGGGAGAGAGAGAGAGAGAGAATGGGTACACCAGAACATGCAACCACTGCAAACAAACTCCAGATGCATGCACCCCTTTGTACATCTGACTTTTTTAATGTGGGTACTGGGGAATCGAACTCAGGTTGTTAGGTTTTGCAGGCAAGCACCTAACCGCTGAGCCATCTCTCCATTCTTGTCTATTTTTTTTTAATAGAAGGCTGTAAATATAATTACCTGGTACTGTGGCTTCATAATGTTATACTGATGTTAGAAATTACTTAGGAAGGCCAGCTTTTGGAGGTATGTCTATTATTAGGAAGACATTCCACTGTCAGTTTTACTGTAGAGATGACAGTATACTATTGTTTGATGAGTCTTAGAATATTCTGCCTATGCTTTAGAATTAGATTAAGGAAAAGAAGGCAGTAGGAACTCTGGGTAAAATGGAACACAAGAGAGCTTCCCTGTGATCAAAAGCTAAAGGCTAATCCAAGTAAATGTATAAAAGTACATTTCAGTTCCAGAGTCCTTTCTGGAGTCATTGATGGGACTACTTCTGGGAAGGAGACAAGGTATGCCTTTGTCAATGCTGCAATACAATTGCATAGTTTTCTTTAACTAGAAATTTATATTTGACTTCACTTGAACTGTTCAACAGATATTGTATTTATGCTGCTCATTCATTCATACTCCTCCAGGATATTATTACAAATAGTAAGATGATGTGTTATCAGGATATGACACTCATCACTAAACCCTTACTTCCCTTTCTTGATTGAATTATATTAATGAAGGCCACACTTTGCCTTTTTATAAGCCAGTTAAGTTGGATCTCGTTCCTATGTGGACTGTAAGGCCTGTATTGCATCACCAGCACTGTCTCATGGTACCAGGTCCTACTGTTGGCTACTATCATTGTGTATTGCTAGTTTTCATTTAGTCTTAAACACTTGAGATAAGGGTCATTTCTAATTTATCTTTATAGTTTCCAGGTTGTGTAGCATTTTGGTCAGAGTGGGCACACAATGAAGAATAACTGATTGAGAACTGGGAAGATGGCTGAGAGTTTAAAAGCGCTTGCTTGCACAACCTGTGTGTCTGGGTTCAGTCCCCAAACTGCTCAGTAAACGTGATGCAGAAAGTGAGACAAGAGTCTGGTGTTTGTTTGCAGTGACAAGAGGCCCTGGCATGCCCATTCTCGTTCATATTATCTCTCTCTCTCTCTGTCTCTCTCTCTCTCTCTCTGTTTGCAACTTAATTAAAATATTAATAATAATCAGGCTGGAGAGATGGCTTAGCAGTTAAGACTTTGATGGCAAAGGAGAAGTTCAATTCCCCAGTACCCACGTAAAGCCAGATGCACAAGGTGGCTCATGTGTCTGGAGTTCATTTGCAGTGGTTGGAGGCCCTGGCGCACCCATTCTCTGTCTCTGTCTGCCTCTTTGTCTTTCTCACTCTCTCTCAAATGAATAAATAAATAAAATATTAAAATAATTACAGTAATAATAACAGCAACAACCGACTGCTATTTGATTCTCAGGAACACTAGTGAGAAATTAGCATTTGCCCATTGTTCATGAGAAAAAAATATAGTAGTTAGAAATGTCACACGCCTTGAATCCCAGCACTTGGGAGGCAGAGGTAGGAGGAGACAGACGTAGGAGGCTCTTTATGAGTTCGAGGCCACCCTGAAACTACATAGTGAATTCCAGGTCAGCCTTAGCTAGAGCGAGACCCTACCTCAAAAACAGCAACAACAAAAATGTCACCTTATATATAAAAGATCACTTATTTTTAAATAACATTTTTTGTTTTTATGGTGATAGAGTAAATATACATGCAGTAGATATGTGGCAGAAAAAGGGTTAATTACAAAAAGTTGTAAAAGGAAAGCTAAAACTAGTAAGGCTGTGATTTAATTCCCCGGGGAGGTCTTACTTTATCCTGCTTAGTCTTGTTTCCTTCCACTTAGGAACTCTGGTCCTAGGCTTCTCAGTCCCCTTGGGCCAACTGGAAGGGGAATGCATTGGGGTGCAGAGTGCACTTCCCAACTCCAGAGACTTTGGCAGGCTGAGGCCTGGGAATAGCAGCTCCTCCCTGACAGTCTCGATGTTTTACTTAAGTAATTGTTTCATTTCTAGTATCTTAAGTTCATTGCTTATAGATATATTGATACTTAAACATGTTCCCTGCTTTAGCCTCATGTTCAAATGATCTTCATTGCTTAAAGTGATCTTAAACTCTGCTGTTTCCAGATTTTTCAAGCTAATAGGTGCCTACATAAGTATACAGACTAGCCAAAAATGTTTCAAAGACAGATGCCAAGATTTTATGCTTTTTGTCTTTTCCTGACAAACTTTCTAGATCAAATCAGTTGATTTAAAATTATTGATAAAATATTGTTTCCAGGGCTGCTAACATGTTCTTCCTGTACTTATAACTGACCGATACTTAAAATATGTCTGCTTTCTATGTTCCAGATATGACTTACACTGTCATCTGACAATTAAACTTAAAAATGTTGATCAGAATAATTTTAAACTTTTGTGTCATTCTCTAACCAAATCTGTTTTGCTAGTCAGATATGTTCAGTCTCTCTGAGTGGTATTAACCATATATAAAAGCCAAAGCCAATTAAAAACATTGGAATTTAAAAAGACAACCAATATTTGGTTCCTACTCCCAGGTCAAAAGGCCACAGGAGACGACGGGACACTTCTAGCTTCTAGCCTCTGGTAAGTTACCTGTCTTCTTTATCAAGAAGGACATGGAGACCCGAAGATGGACTCCAAGTCAATGTATCTGCAACAGGAGAGTCATATCAGAGGAAAGTCAGTCTTCCAGGCTTCCCAAATGATAGAAGGCCACATGGCCTTAATTTATCCTAACAGATGACAATGCTAAGAGACATACAGCTCTTCACAGGTCCCAAAGAGTCTCTCCTACAGAGACAGTACTGACCTCTTAAATATAATATATAGTTAATTTTAACTGCCTACATGGTCTTGAACACCCAGTAAGGGAATATAACCACAAAATAATATCAATAAAGATTCAAGCTAATAGACTCCCTTGTCTGATGCTAGCTTACGATAATAAGCTCTTACATTAACTCATGTCTTCTGCCTCTGCCTGGCCCTGATTAATCAACTACTATTTGCTGTAAGTTACTTTGGGTCAAAAATCCAGAAATTGTCCTCATTGGTTATGTTTACCTAATAGTTATTGATTTGTATTGGTCCAATGCCTGCCTCCTTGCTATGTCTTATTACAATAGAAATGTTTACTTTGTGCCCTTAAAATTGATAAAGGTTATGAAGACCTCTAATGTTAGACCAAATATAATTTACATTATAAGAGTGGTCATATGTTTATAAAGGACAAAGACAAAATGTAATAATTTAAATATGTGGCCCCATAAGATCATGCTTAAATTTTAAATCTCAAGTTGATAATACCCTTCCAGGAAAAGGTATATTTAAAACAAATCTAGAACCCAGCCATAAAATATAAAGATAATTTAGAACTCTACATGTTTGTGCTTGCTAAGATTGATGATACTAATTGTTTAACAGTGTCTCTTTGCATAGATTTATAGAGATGAGCCAGATTCTTCTGCCATTGATGGGGGTTCCCTCAAAATTTATAACATAGGGAACCCACATACCCCTAGGGAATTGGGCCCATACCCATCAATGTATCAATTGGTGGTATAGATTCATCACACCATAGTCAAAAAGACAGCATCCTCAGCCAGTTGTAACAGCTAACAAACAGATTCCCCCCAAAACCTTAAAGGTCTCCTCAAATTGAGCTCTGGAGGACACCTGCCCCTGACAAGGAGACTTCAACCCTGTTCTAGTCACTCCAGAAGCTGACTAGTCAACACATGGCAGAAGCCTGAGGAACTCATCATGGGATATCAAAAAAAGTAGACACGATATCCACCACTCATACTGGTGTTTGCTGTTCTGGTTAAAAATTATTTACTTCTGGGGCTGGAGAGATGGTTCAGTGGTTTAGGTGCTTGCCTGCAGGGCCAAACAACCTGAGTTCAATTCCCCAGTACCCAGGTAAAGCCAGAGGCACCAAGTAGTGCACATATCTGGAGGCCCTGGAGCTCCCATTCTGTTTGTCTGTCTTCTATCTCTCTCTGCTTTCAAATAAATAAATTTTTTTTGAAAAACTCATAGCATACACAGGGGCTGGAGAGATGGCTCAGCGGTTAAGGCACTTGCCTCCAGTGCCTAAGGCCCTGGGTTCAATTCCCCAGGACCCACATAAGCCAGACCCACAAGGTGGTGGCCCTAGTGCTCTCTCTCTCTCCCTCTCCCTCCCTCTCTCTCTCTCTCTCTCTCTCTCTCTCTCTCTCTCTCTCTCTCTCTCCTTGAAAATGAATAAATAAAATATTAAATGCCCCCCATAGCATACACATATGCACATACAGTACAAATAATAAAATTTTTAAAAAAATACCTGCTTATAACAGCTGGCCCCTTACTACTTACTTGTGGTAGAGGCCTATTCTCAAAGTCAACATTTACCCCTTAATCAAAGATTTAAAAAAAGATTTTAAGGCCTCTAAAATAAAAAAATAAGATAAATACATAAATATAAATATATGACAAAAACTAAATATTAAATATCAATTCATTATAAATACTGGTTTCTTGGGAGCTAAACTTCTCTTTGTCCAACAACAGATAGTGAACCACAGAGGGGAAACCAAAAGAGGCCCACCAGGAAAATCATTGTGTATAAGATCATAAAGATTTATGACACAACAGATAAAGAAAAGGAAATGTGGCAGAAAGGAGGGGGTTAATTATTAAAACTTATAAAAGGAAAGAAAGCTAAAACCAGTAAGGCTGCTGAAAGAGTTAACTGCCTTGTTAAAAGATGTCTTTAAGGATAAAGCAGAAAGGTTAGGACAGAGTGTTGCCCTGAGAAATGGACAGGGCAATTCAGCTGCAAGGATAATTGATAAACATATCTTATAAATTGCTGTGCTTTTAAAAAGTTATTTTAACTACCATAAACTTTATAGCTAAATATAATATTTTGCTTCTGTAAGCCCTGCCTAATTGCTTAACCCCACCTCATTGCTACTAGATATATAAAAATAAACCTTCACTCGAGGCCTGGGCCTTTTAAAAATGGTTCTAGCTCTTTGGCCCCTGGGGTTAATAAACTCCTCTACTTCCACTCATACTGGCGTTGGTATGATCTCTTCTGAGATATTCCCATAACAGATACAATTAAATCATTTGTCATTTACTCATATTATTGTTTCCATTTTCATTTAGACAGACAAACCATTAACTAGTTTTGTTTTTGAGGTAAGGGTTCACTCTAGCCCAGGCTGGCCTCAAACTCATGGTGATCCTTCTCTCTCAGACTCCTGAGTGCTGGGATCATAGATGTGAGCTACCTTGCCCAGCCAGCCCTTTTTCTTTACCACTTGTTTTGTTTTCCCTGCCTTCTCAAAAAAAAAAATATTTTTTTTTTGTTATTTATATCCGATTTTTTTTTTTTTTTTGCAGTACTGGGAATTGAACTTAAGACTCATGTATGCCAGCAAACACTCCTCTGCTGAGCAAAAAGTGGCACAAGGATCTGGCATATATTTTTTTGAAGCAAGGTCTCACTCTAGCCCAGGCTGACCTGGAATTCACTATAGGTAGTATTCTTAGGGTCGCCTTGAACTCACGAAAGTCCTCTTACAGATTAATGACATGAGCCACCACACCCAGCTGTACTTTTTTATTTTTGAGTGAAAGTCTCACTGAATTGACCAGCCTTGAATTCATTTCATGATTCAGGCAGACGTTGAACTTGTGATCCTCCTACCCTTAGCCTCCTGAGTGCTGAAAATACAGGCCTGTGCTTCCAGACTCAGTTAAGAACTCTATTCGTTCTTCCATTCTTACTTTGGGATTAGTATGTGTGTGATGTTGTATGTGTATATGCATGTTCGTGAGTGGGCATGTGCCACAGAACATATACGGAGGTCAAAAGACAACTTTTGGGTGTCAGTCCTTGCCTTCTACCTGATTTGAGACAGTGTCTCTCATTGTTTACTGCTCTGTTTACCAGGCTAGCTGACCTGCTAGCTTCCAGAAGATTCTTCTATCTTCAACTCCCTCTTGCTGTAGGCATGTTGGAATTATAAATGCTCACATAGCCTCCAGCTTTTATATGAACTCTGGGGAATCTGAAGTTGGCACTTAAGCTTGCACAAGAGCTTTATCCAAGAACTTTATTGAATTCTTAAGTGATTCTGTTCACTAACATAATTTTAGATCTGTACCCATTTTGTTACCATTTAATTATCAGTCTTCCTGATTGATTAATTAATTGATCAGTTGATTGGTTTTGGTTTATTGAGATAGGGTTGCTATGTAGCCCAGGCTGCCCTGAAATTCCCAATGCTACCTCCTACCTCAAACTCCAAGTGTTGAGATTACAGGCATGCACCATAATGCCCCACGTTGCTTTTTTTGTTTTTGTTTGTTTGCTTGCTCGATTTTTTTTTTTTTTTTTGAGGCAGGGTCTCTAGCCCAGATTCCAGGTTGACCTAGAACTTACTCTGTAGCCCCTGGATGGCCTTGGACTTCCTGCAATCCTCTTACCTCAGGCTCCTAAGTGCTAAGAATAAGGGTGTGCACCACCACGTCTGGCATTCTTATTTTCCACTAGGTTTCTTGGTATCTGTAAATTTTGAGTGGTCATTTTTTATAATAACACTCTTTGGCCAAATCTATATGAAATAATTCTTTTTAAGAGTCGTTATCTCATACATTTGGTGTATGACCTCTTAGCTGAAGTATTTTTCCTTTGGTGTATAACTTGACAGAGATTGAGTGTTGCAGGTTCCTTTGGATAAATGCAGCTTGGTCTGACATTTATGCCATAGCTTGAGTTATTGAAACAAGAGAAATTTATTCTCTCACAGTTATGCAGTCTGGAAGTCCAAAAATCAAGATACCAGTGGAGGTCTCTCTCCTCAGTACACAGAGGGTACTGTCTTCTGTATCCTCATGTGCCCTTGTTCTGTTTAAATATGGAAGGAACGAACTCTGTTGTCTCTTCCTCATATAAGGATATTCACTGGACCTATCAGATAATGGCTACACTCTTAGGACCTCATTTGACCTTAGTTTGTCTCCAAATATAGTCACAGTGGGGCTTTAGCTTCAATATATGAGTGTTGGAGAGTCAAAATTCAATCCACAGCACCCATATAATGTCATCAGTTGCTGCTTTAGAATTCATAGTGCACCCAAAATCATCACGAAGCAGTTGAACTGAACAAATCATTTCTCTTGATTTCCCAAGTGACAGGGAGGATATATATATATATATATATATATATATATATATATATATATATATATATATATATATATGTGTGTGTGTGTGTGTGTGTGTGTGTGTATGTATGTATGTATGTATGTATAATTTTTTTTCAAGGTAGGGTCTCACTCTAACCCAGGCCTACTTGGAATTTACTATGTAGTCTTAGGTGACCTCAACGTCACGGCAATCCTCCTACCTCTGCCTCCCAAGTGCTGGGATTAAGTTTGTGCCACCATGCCTGACTAGACAGGGAGGATTTTAATTTGATTCCCCAAAGATCCTTTATTCCCCCTTTGGTATTTACACCAATTGTGAAATGGTACTTGATTTGAAACCAGATAATCCAATAAAAATTAGCTTTAATGCTATTTCTGATCTCAGGGGTTATGAACCCTCACATTTCCAGCCTAGTTCTCTATTAGAATGTAAGATTCTTTCCCTGATATTGAAATTCCTTTCATATTTCTAGTTACAAAATTCAAATTTAAACAAATTACATAAAATTTGCTGTGATTTAGTTTAGTTGATAATTTTTATTTAACTGAAACCATAATAGGTAATTTTTTATATCACATTGAGATTTTAAATAAACTTAGTTCCCTCTAGAAGGTAGTTTTAAGAACATAATCCTCTTTTCATCTGGCTCAGAAATTTACTTGAACCCTTTAGAACCTAGTAGCCTCCATATATATGTCTTGAGGTTACAGTACCCTTATACGTCATTTTTAAGCATAGAATCTAACTGTTCTTTTAGAATGAAGTAAGGATAGTCTGAAAGAAAAACAAATTTAGTATATTTGCCATTACCACATCCCCCCCAGGGGTCACAGAGAAGCTTAATAGAATTCAGCTTGGCATTGTTATTCAAATTATCACTCACCATATTAGTCTGACCAAGCCACTATAACAAAATACCACAGACTGGGTAGTTCAAACAGAAGAAAGTTATTTTCTCTCAGTTCTGGAAACTAGATGTCTGAGATAAAGTTATAGCAAAGTTAGTTTCTGGTGACTAACTTATTCTTGGACCTGCTTCTACATACATGGTTAGTCAGAGCATTAGGTTGCAGGGAGGTTAGCAGTGCACAATACAGCCTGTGCTCTAGGACAGTTATTTTCTTAACCATTGCTGTTGTTTCCTAGTTGGTGGTTGGTGTAGTGGAGATGCCATTTCCAGTGTTGAACGATATGATCCACAGACCAATGAATGGCGAATGGTAGCTTCCATGAGCAAAAGGCGATGTGGAGTTGGGGTCAGTGTTCTTGATGACCTGTTATATGCAGTAGGAGGCCATGATGGGTCCTCTTATCTCAACAGTGTTGAAAGGTAAGGTTAATTTGAATTTTTTTCTCTATTATCTCTATAATTCATTTAAGATAGTAATTAGGAAACTGAATATGACTTAGTGGCACCAGTTGATAACCTAGACCCCTTAGCCTTATGATTTGGTCTCTCTTTCATTGAACACAGCCATTCCCTAAACATGTTACTTACTGATGATTCAACAAATTGCTTGTAGCTCCTTTTACAGGCTGTCTTCTTTCCTTCTTTGTTCCCTTTGTGTATGCATGCCAGTCTCTCTTCTTTAGAAGATAAGTTAGTCATTCCCCTGCTCTATTGAACATGCTTTACATATCATACTTACAATTGCTTAGATACCTTTCCTGTGGTATCTATGACAATACTGATCCTACTGGAAATCTTCAGGTACTCATATCTTGTTCTCACAAACACTCTTTCATTAAGTGTATTGATCTGCAGATACTCTTGGTATTTCTATAGCACATCTGCAAAACCTTCAGTTCTGAATATCAGGTCTAAATTTGGTGTAGCTAAAAAAAAAACAGACAAACAGAAAACTTGAAGAATCGATTCTATAGAAATGTGGAGGGATGGGTAACAGAAAAACACATAAAAGTAAATGAATAGGTTAAAGAAGTCAAAAGTGCAAGTGACTATAATGTAAAAAGTGTATGCATGTACATACATATGTATAAAATATAAGTAAGGTAGTAATCAGCATCAAGTTTCTATGAATGCTAACTTACATGCATTTGAATGCAAAAGCTGGATGTGGTTGGTGGTTCACATCTATAATCCTAGCATTTGGAAGCAAAGGCAGAAGAATCTCAACTATGAGGCTGTTCTAGGCTACATAGTGAGACCTTGTCTCAAAGAGGAAAAAAGAAAGAAAGGAGAATTATGGTTTTAAATCAAGAAGTCATAAAAAGCACAAAACCTTAATAAACCAAAGGAAAAAAATCAATGAGTAATGAAGAAAGATTAATGAAAAATTTAAATAATATGAAATAGTTACAAAAGAAGCAGTTTGATAGTATTTTGATATCTTCTGGTTTGGCTAATGTCCTTGTACATGCTAGACAAGTACTTTACTACTGAGCTGCATGCCCAACCTAATAATTACTGTTTTTAATTAGCAAAATGTCATAAACAGTCTAGAAATGATTAACTAATGAATGACACATGAAATATAGTAAAATAGTTCAAAGGAAAAATCTAGAGTTATATATATTTCAAGGTTTTGTTTTTTTTTTATTTTAGGTAGGGTCTCACTCTATCCCAGGCTAACCTAGATCTCTGTAGTTCCATGCTGGCCTTGAACTCACAGCATTCCTCCTACCTCTGCCTCCAGAGTGCTGGGGATTAGTGTGTGCTACCACGCCTGGCATAGAGTTATATTAATAGAAAGAACTCAAAAATATATTGTGCACTGGGTGTGGTGGTGCATGCCCTTAATCCTAGCACTAGGCTGAGGTAGGAGGTTAGCTGTGAGTTTGAGGTTAACCTAGGGCTACAGAGTTCTAGGTCAGCCTTCACTAGAGTGAGACCCTAGTTCAAAAACAAAACAAGGGATTAGAGAGATGGCTTAGCGGTTAAGGCACTTGCCTTCAAAGCAGAAGGATCCAAGTTCAATTCCCCAGTACCCATATAAAGCCAGATGCACAGGGTGTGTCTGGAGTTCATTTGCAGAGGCTAGGCCCTGGTGTACCCATTCTCTCTCTGTCTGCCCCTTTCTCTCACTCAAATAAATATTTTTAAAAAGCAAGCTGTGTGTGTGTGTGTGTGTGTGTGTGTGTGTAGAGAGAGATACATGGATATACATATACATACTTAAAAGTATTTTACTATAAAGTATTAAAGGATGTATGCCAAATCAAAGTAGAAAGAAATGAAAATTGAGGTGGAATTCAAAGGGAAGTTTGGCCTTATCTAATTCTTAGAAAGCATATTCATATACAGCTCATTTAAGCAAAAAGGAATTTTAAAGAGATATCTAAAAAAATGAACAAAAAATAATTTAAAAAGTAAAAGCATAAACTAGGCTGAGCATGTGGCTCAATAGTAGAGCACAGTAGTAGGCTTGATTCAATCCCAGCAGCACAAAAAAATATATGTATGTGTGCATATATATACTTACATAAGTTCAGTTTTCATGTGCTTTGGCTATTGATCAGCCTATATTTTAGAGAAAGAATATATCATATAAGCCCTTTGAATAGAAATATGTTTACAAGGCTGGAGAGATGGCTCAGCAGTTAAGGCACTTGCCTGCAAAGCCTAATGACCTAGGTTTCATTCCCCAGTAATCCACGTAAAGCCAGAGGCACAAAGTGTCACATACATTTGGAGTTTGTTTGCAGTAGCTAGAGGCCCTGGGGTCCCTCTTCTCTCTCTCTGTCTCTCTCTATGTCTCTCTCTCTCCTTCCCTCTCAATGCATAAAAAATTTTTTAAAGAGAAATATGCTTGCATACTTCAAATAGCATAAACATAGCCAGACTCTATTATGTAATACAAATTCTCCTGTTGATGTGTTCTTTACAGATATGACCCCAAGACAAACCAGTGGAGCAGTGATGTGGCCCCCACAAGCACCTGCAGGACCAGTGTTGGTGTGGCAGTGCTTGGAGGCTTCCTCTATGCTGTGGGCGGCCAGGATGGAGTGTCTTGCCTCAATATTGTTGAAAGGTAATTCTATATAATGGAAATATAGAGTTCTTTTTGGATCTTTAAGTCAGGGTCTCACTGTGTAGTTCTGATTAACTTGGAACTTACTAGCCTCAAACCTGTAGCAATCCTCCTGTCTCCTGTCTCTACTTCCATTATACTGATATTACAGGTGTGTGCCACCATGCCCTGCCCGGCTTATGGTTCTTTACAAACAACAATTGCAGGGTTGGAGAAATGGCCCAGTGGTTAAGGCACTTGTCTGTAGAGCCTAATGACTTGAGTTCAATTTCCCAGTGCCCATGTAAAACCAGATGCACCAAGTGGCACATGCATCTTGAGTTCGTTTGCAGCAGCTGGGGAGGCCTTAGCATGTCCATTCACTCCATCTGTCTCTCTGTCTCTCTCTCTCTCTCTCTGCTTGCAAATAAATAAATAAAATTTTTTTAATTGCAATTGAATTTAGGACACTGGGGGAGAGGGGTCTACAATTCAGTGCATTTCCCATAGGATTTCAGGAAAAAGTTTTTAGTTGATCTCAAAGTCTAAAAAGATTGAAAGATACAAAAATATTTAATCCATTTTAATTGACAAAAAGTATTTATAGTGAACATGATGCTTTAAAATATATATATATATATATATACCTTATATAATGGCTAAATCAAACTAATAGATGTATTACCTCATGTTTTGTGATGAATCCACTTAAAGTCTACTCTCATAACAATTCTGAAGTACACAATACATAATTATTAGCTAGTCTCCACATTGTATTTTAGGTCACTTGAACTTATTCTTAAAGTTTATAGAGAATCTCTCTAATCCTGCCACCCCCTCACTCCTCAGATCAGAGAAGTGGAGCCCATTCTGCTCTCTACTTCTGTAAGTTAAATTTTCAAATTCGAGTTTCAGATTCCAGTAAAATCATGAAATATTTTTCTTCCTGTGCCTGGCTTATTTCACTTTAAATAACGGCTTCCACATTCATCCTATTATCACAAATGACAAAAATTCTGGCATTTTAAAGGCTGAAGTGTGTGTGTATTTTAACTATGGAAAATCCATTTATAGGCCTGTCAAAATAGCTTCAGCTAATGAGATATAGTTTCTCTCTCTACAGGTATGATCCAAAGGAGAACAAGTGGACTCGGGTGGCTTCTATGAGTACTAGACGACTAGGCGTGGCCGTGGCTGTGTTGGGAGGGTTTTTATATGCTGTAGGTGGCTCTGATGGGACATCTCCACTCAACACAGGTTAGTCTCTTCTGGAGGCAGTCTGGTTCTCAAGAGTAGCACTTTCCTAAAGAGAGTCCTCCTGCAAAAAGTATAAAAAGTCCAGGTTATCCTGTGATTTATTAAGGAAATGTTTTAAGGGCTGGGAAAATGGCTCAGTGGTTAAAAGCACTTGCTTATAAAGCCTGTTGACCTGGGTTTGACTCCTCAGTACCCATGTAAAGCCACATGTACAAAGTGGTGCATGCATCTAAAGTTTGTTTTCAGTGGCAAGAGACCTTGATGAGTCGGGTGTGGTGGCGCACGCCTTTAATCCCAGCACATCAGAGGCAGAGGTAGGAGGAATGCCGTGAGTTCAAGGCCACCCTGAGACTACATAGTGAATTCCAGGTCAGCCTGGACTGGAGCGAGACCCTACCTTGAAAAACAAAAACAAAAAAAAATAAGGGAGACCCTGATGCATGCATTCTCTCCCCCTCTTTCTTCCTCTTCTCTCTCTCTCTCTCTCTCTCTCTCTCTCTCTCTCTCTCTCTCTCTCTCTCTCTCTCTCTCTCTCTCTGCTTGCAAATAAACTTCTAATAAGTTCTCTGCTTTACAACTGCTAAAAAAAAAACCCTATAGTGACTGAAAAACTACATTCTGAATATATTTCCTCTGCTCACAAAATCACCATATCTCCTCAGTTAAAAATAAAAAGAAGGAAGGGAGGAAGGGGAAAGGGAAAAGGAAAGAAATCAACCATCAGAGCTAAGCACTGATTTGCTAATCCTTTCTAGAGGATGGGCATTTTTGCCTAAGTATATTGTGAGTGGAACTCCAATTAGATCCACTGTCCTGTCGTCTTAGTAGCTTAAACTGCACTAGGCAAACCAGGTGTGGTGTGATGTGGTGTGGTGTGGTGTGGTGTGTGGTAGTGCATGCCTGTAATCCCAGCATTTAGCAGAGTCAAGAGGATTACGTCTTTGAGTCAGTCTAGGCTGCATAATGAGTTCCATGCCAGCCTGTGCTATATAGCAAGATCCTGTGTAAATAAATTAGTAAATAGACAAATTTTAAAAAAATCTGTAGTGGCTTATAGATGGAATACAGAGTATAGAAACTATCTGATTATAAACACAAATTACTAGCACTGAACTATGCTGATGAATCACATAATCCCATTTCACCCCATTTGAAAATGAGTGAGCTTAATTAGCCATATAGCCAAAACTGGAACTCGAGATTCTTGCCTCTAACACAAGCCCTTTCCATAACTTTAAAAAAAAGTCCCCAAGGAGAATATATGTGGCATTCTCAAAAGCAAAAGTTAGATTTTTTTTATTGAAATATATGTCATCACAGTTTTGATGGCTGTGAAGAAAACAGGTGAGAAGAAATGGTTGGTCACTGTTTGGTCTTTTTTTTGTTTGTTTCGTTTTGTTTTAACTGCAGTGGAGCGTTATAATCCTCAAGAAAACAGATGGCACACCATAGCCCCTATGGGGACCCGGAGGAAACACCTAGGCTGTGCAGTGTACCAGGACATGATCTATGCTGTAGGAGGGAGAGATGACACCACAGAGCTGAGCAGTGCTGAGAGATACAACCCTAGAACTAACCAGTGGTCTCCAGTAGTGGCCATGACATCCCGCCGTAGTGGAGTAAGTGCTTGCATAGCTACTAAGAGTTTTGAACTTTGAAAAGCATACACAGAGAAAGTATGCAGAGGGGATGTTTGGATCTGTAAGATATACTAGGGGGCTGGGGAGATTATTCAGCATTTAAAGACTCTTGCTTGCAAACCTGACAGCCCAGGTTTAATTCTCTAGTACCCACATAAAGCCAGATGCACAAAATGGTGCATGTGTCTGGAGTTTATTTGCAGTGGCAAGAGGCACATACAGGAGTCCCTGGTGCACCCATATTTCCCCGCCCCTTTCTTTCTCTCCTTTCCTCCCTCTCAAATAATTAAAAAAAAAAAAAGATATACTAGGACACTAAGGAGGTGAACTGTCAGAGTCTGCATATTTTATTCTTCAACTGTCTTAGCCATTAACATGCTTTTGGGCAAAACAGAAAGAAAAAAACAAATTTTTTTTTTAAATATTTTATTTATTAATTTTCAGGCAGAGAGCGAGAGAGAGAGAGAGAGAGAGAGAGAGAGAGAGAGAGAGAGAGAGAGAGAGAGAGAGAACCAGGGCCACCACCTTGTGGCTCTGGCTTATGTGGGTCCTGGGGAATTGAACCCAGGGCCTTAGGCACTGGAGGCAAGTGCCTTAACCGCTGAGCCAACTCTCCAGCCCAACAAATTTTTTTTAAATTTATTTTTTTAATGTTTTTATTTATTTGAGAGTCAGAGAGAACTGATGCACCAGGGCCTCTTACCACTGCAAACTCCAGACACATGTGCCACTTTGTATATCCATCTTTATGTGGGTATTGGGGAATCAAACTTGGGCTGGTAGGCTTTGGGAGCAAGCACCTATAACCACTGAGGCATCTCCCCAACCCCTGAATTTCTTTTCTTTTTTGGGGGGGGGTGTTTCGAGGTAGGGTCTCGCTCTAGCCCAGGCTGACCTGGAATTCACTCTGTAGTCTCAGGCTGGTCTCGAACTCACAGCAATCCTCCTACCTCTGCCTCCCAAATGCTGGGATTAAAGGCGTGCACCACCACACCCGGCTTGAATTTCTTTTGATTAATCCAGTTAAAGAATTTTTATCTATGCATGTCTTTAATGAAATGACTAATTTTTTATGATTTATATTAGTTGCTTCTCTGGATAGTATCTCTCTATATCATCTACTATCTTATCTAACTACATATCTATTAGAGCTAAATATTCTTATTTTTCCAAGTAGTTTGCATATTAATACAAATATTTATGTAAAAACATGTGGCCACAAGCTGGCCTACCTATAGATGGGCCAGCTCTGGTTGACCTGTGTCATGTTCTCAATAATGAATGACCTGTCACTATGAGATATCACTATAAGAGATGTCCAAGGTGGAACACAGAATTCATCCCTCCTGGAATGTTTGGCTCAGTGGACACTACCCATTTACTGACCATGGCAGTGATTATCAGTATAAGACATATTTGCAACAGGAAGGAGAAGCAAGTAGTACCTATAGACTCCATCATCTAAAGATAAAAAGCGGTGAATTCTGCCTTTTGTAAATCAAGGAGCCCTGTCCTGATGGCATCAGCAAGTTAAAGCATTCACACAACTAACAGGTTTTTAATGACCTTCCTGTTTCTCTCTCTGCTACATCCTGATTGTATTTTCACTCATTCAGCAAGTACATAAGTGTTCACTATGCTGAGAAGCAAAAATGAGTAAGACATGGTTATTATTCTCAAGAAGCTCCCAGTTTAGTGAAGGAGCCTGAAATGCTTACAACCAGCGATAATACACACATGCAATAGTGGCATGTGTGTATGGATGATGTAAAAAATATGCTTAATGCTTTGAAGAAGTAAGAATGGGTGTTGGGGGCCGTGAAGAGCCTACCACAGACTATCACATGTAAGCTAGGCCATGAAAGAAAAATAAGGTTTTTTAAGAGAGGGACAGAAAACACTAGCCAGGAAACAACATGTACAAATATGAGTTATTGAAGGTGTATATTGTAGAGACTGGCAGTTAATCTAGTATTATTGTGACAGTGCATTAGGAAGAGGAAGGAGAAAATGATAGATTTTTGAAAGACCTGATATTATGGACCTTAAAGTTAACATTAGACAGGAAAAAGGCTTAGAAAGTTTTGAACAGGTATAGCATGTTTATGTTTGTATTTCTAAAAGAGAATTTTAGTAGCAGTTTAAAAAGTGGATTACAGTGAACAAACTAGAGAAAGTGAGAGCTGTTTGGAGATTCGTGATTATATCTAGTAAATATTTTTTCATTTAAAAGTATTGAAAATATGAGGCTATGGAGATGGCTCAGCAGGTAAGAGCACTTGCTACAAAGCATGAGAACCTGAGTTCAGTCCCCAGCACCCATGTAAAACCCAGAGGTGTCCATACATGCCTGTAGACCCAGTCCTTTGGCAGTGACTCAAGGCCCTGACGTACCCATTCTCTCTCTCTCTCTCTCTCTCTCTCTCTATCTATCTATCTATCTATCTATCTATCTATCTATCTCTGCTTGCAAATAAATAATTTTTTTAAGAAACAGGGGCTGGAGTTATGGCTCAGCTATTAAGGTGCTTGCCTGCAAAGCCTAACGACATAGATTTGATTTCTCAGTACCCACATAAAGCCAGATGCACAAAGTGGTACATGCATCTGAGTTCAGTTAGAGGCCCTGGTGCGTCCCTTCTCTCTATCTCTCTTCTGTTTCTCTTTGCTTGCAAATAAATAAATATATTAAATTGAAAAAAAAACAAAACAGAGAGCTCCAGGTGCAGTAAAAGAGACGATTTCAGGGAAACAAGGCAGAAGAGCAATAGAGGACAGCAGCATCTTTCTGTGTCCTCCACATGCATGCACATGGGGCACATGCATCTGCACACACTGTAAATACACTTTGTACATACACTTCAAAAATAAAATTTTGAGAAGGCATACTCTGACTCATATATATTGTACTTAAGTAATTCTCACATTTTCATAACTTTTCATTGCTACCTTTTACCTCTGGCTTCAAGTCAATCAGAATGAGAAACCACAAAGAATGAAATGACTGTATCTAGAAATAGTGCCAGTCGTGGTGTCATTTTTCAACAGCCCCTGTGCTTTGTCTTACAGGTTGGCCTGGCAGTGGTCAATGGACAGCTCATGGCAGTCGGGGGTTTTGATGGCACAACGTACTTGAAGACCATTGAAGTTTTTGATCCTGATGCCAATACATGGAGGTAACCTTTAGTCTGTCTTGCAAATCTCTTTACTACTGGCTTGAAATCATGAGCCTGATATCACTGAAGGCCACCATGTTGCAGTTACTTTCTTGTTACTGGGACAAATATCCAACCAGAATCAGTTTATAAGAGGAAAAGATTTATTTCAAGCTTACAGAATCCAGGGGAAATAACCATCAATGGCAAAAGAAGCTGGCTCACTTTCATAGATCCATAGCAGAGAGATACAACCAAACAGCCAGCAAACACCAACAGCCAGAGCTCAAACTGCTCTGAACATACTTTAGGGTTGGACTACAAGATCTGCCCCCAGTGCCGCCTCCTCCATAGGCTGCTGGAGACTTCAGTTGCAAGCTTAATCTTAATCAAAACTACCTCAGTCTATGGAACCATATATTCCTGCACACCAACACTGTGCTTCACATTCCCCCTGTACTGCTCTCTAGGGACTGAAGTAACTCGGCTTTAATGGTTTATTTTGTCTTGATTGCTCTAAAGTAACTGATAAAAAATTCTTCTCTTTTGTAAATGTCCAGTTTTATAAGCAGAGATGGGAAAATCAAGAAAAATAATATTTTTGTCCCTATCATGTTCACCTGGGAAAACCTAGTCATGGAGGAAAAAAAGATATGCCTATCCATGTTAGCAGCAGAATCTGAATTAGAACCTACCTAGTCTTTGGCTCTCAGTCTGCATGGTAGGTTTATGTTGCGAAAGCCTTATGTCTAAGGGGTAAAATGGAGTTACTTCTTTTAAAGTGATATTTTAAAACCTATTTTTCTTTAGCTTTTTAAAATCTACTTAAATAGATTCTTATATTTTGAAATCTAGTATTTTTATTTATTTTTAATTTTTTTTTATATTTTATTTATTTGAAAGAGAGAGAGAGGAGAGGCAGACAGAGAGAGAATATGGGCGCACCAGGGCCTCCGAGTCACTGCAAATGAACTCCAGACACATGCGCCCTCTTGTGCATCTGGCTTTACATGGGCACTGGGGAATCAAACTCTGGTCCTTCTGCATTGCAGGCAAATGCCTTGGCCGCTAAGCCATCTCTTCAGCCCAAAATCTAGTATTTTTAGTCGTCACTTTTAGAGAAGCTACAGCTTTATTAAGAGAAACTACCTATGTTAAGCTTTATTTGTAGATTTAATTTTATGTTGCTTTGAAATCCTTAATTCTAGAGGCTTTGGGTGTAGTACGGTGGTAGTAGTAGAGTATATTCTTAGCATGTGTGAGGCCTGTGTTCAATCCCTAGCACTTTATCCTCCAAAAGTTATTAATTTACCAAACGCTCTTAAAATTTTAAATTTGCTGGTTGTGGTGGCACACGCCGGTAGGATATTGCTGAAGAGGTGGAGGCAGGAGGATCATGAGTTCGAGGCCAGCCTGGGATACATATTTGCCGGGCATGGTGGCACACACCTTTAATCCCAGCACTCGGGAGGCAGAGGTAGGAGGATTGCCGTGAGTTCAAGGCCACCCTGAAACTACACAGTGAATTCCAGGTCAGCCTGGACTAGAGCAAGACCCTACCTTGAAAAACCAAAAAAAAATTTAATCATTAAGACTAAATCTTTACTACAAATTTTATATCAAACTCACAGGACTACTCTGATACATGCCCTGAAATGCCTTTAAATATTATAAGAACTTATAATGTAGTAGTCATTTTCTACCTTGTAGGATGAACATCCAAGCTAAACAGTTTTATGGGAGGAAGGGATTTATTTCAAGCTTACAGATCCAGGGAAAGTTCCATCAATGACAGAAAAAGCTGGCTCCCATTCATAAATCCAAGCAGAGAGAAACCACCACCAACCAGCACCAAAAAGCAGCAAACACAAAAATCCTCCAGAGCTTAGACTGCTGTGCACCTTTAAGCTGGAATCAGATCCACTCCAGTGACACCTCCAGCTGTGTGGCTGGAGAACCAAGTTACAAGGGGTTGTTTGTTGTTGTTGTTGTTTTGGGGTTTTTGAGTTTTTTTGTTTTGTGTTGTTTTTGTTTTTTTGAGGTTGGGTCTCACTCTAGCCTTAGCTGACCTGGAATTCACTATGTAGTCTCAGGAAGGCCTCAGACTCACCAAGATCCTCCTACGTCTGCCTCCCCAATGCTGGGATTAAAGATACATACCCAGTTTCATGAGTTACAAGCTTTTTTTTTTTTTTCTGAGAAAGTTGTAATTTATTTTTATTTTTTTAATTTTTATTTATTGTCCATAATGAGTTACAACATTTAGTGGGCAAACAATGAGTTGTTATCCCCAATTCCCCGCTGCCCTCCCCTCCCCCCTCCACTGGATAACCTCCTCCATGGGTCGTCTGGATCAGTCCTTGTGACAGGGGACCATGGAGAGCCTAGGATTCAGCCAGGTTCTCCTGGCCATGCCTCTGGATAATCTCCCCCACCACGGCTCTTACAATCTTTCCGCCCCCTCTTCCGCATAGTTCCCTGAGTCGTGGTGGATGAGTATTAAGGCTGCTTTAAGGTTGTGAGCTTAGAGGTCTTTGTGTCAAAATCATTGGTTTCTGTCTCACTGGCTTATCCTGTGTTGATTTAAT